>JAUPFT010000015.1:44709794-44802294 GCA_036936625.1 Parnassius smintheus behrii
CGGGAATTTCTTTTGTAATCATATTTAAATTTACAATAAATTTATCTTGTTACAATTTTCGATTTTTCTTATAGAACCAGCAAGGTGGCAATCACCTCATTCTCAGGGGTTATTTTCATGTATGTATTCATTTATATTATAATAACCTTTTTTGTACAATTTTTCTTTAATAAAACATTTAAACTTGTTTAATGACAAATTTTGTACATATTCTGGGATTTTGTTGTAAAATCGTATACATTGCCTATATATATAAATGAATTACTAATTCTTTGAAATCTTATAACTGGTATAAAAAGCTTATGTTTGTTCCTAGTGTTAAAGTATAAACATTTTTATTCTTATGAAAGTTATTTATGTGTTTATGTACATACATTACATTTTCGTAAATATATCGTGATGCCAAAGTTAATATGTTTATTTCCTTAAAATTTTCTCAAAGGGACTCTTTACAATTTAAGTTGTAAATCGCCCGTACGTCTCTCTTTTGCAGAACAAATATGACTTATGTCATGTGTCATAACCTATATGACAATGTCAGCCGCATTACCCCATAGTAAGATTCCACAAGTCATTACGCTATGAAAGTAACTAAAATAAACTAATTTAGATGTCTCAACATTGATTAGAATTCTAATCTTTCTTACAGCATATGCTGCGGAACTAAGTCTGCCTGCTAATTTATATACGCGCGTATGTGCGTACGACATCTTCGTCAGTTGTGAACTGATTTTGAAATATTTTTAAATATATAATTTTATATAATTTTAGTAGTTAGTTATAATAGACTGTAGATAGTTATTTTTATACGAGCTAGAGTCATGTCATGTTGCAGCTGTATTAGTAGTACAGATGTAGCACGAATGGGTCGGCTCGACCGGGGAAGGACCAGGCTCTCACAGATTACCAACGTAAAATAGTAGCTTAATGCTGCTGTGTTTCGTATGTATGGTGAGTGTAGGGAAGCGGAGATCCTTTTTATTAGAAAAAATGCATTTCGTTTCATTTGGCACATCCACACACCTACGCATACGAGTACATGCTTGTGATTTTCAATAAATATAATTTTTGATCTTGTTGAATAAAATATTTGCTTTCTATTATATTTATTAAAATTGTATAGTTTTAAGTATACCTAGTTGTTAAAGAATACAACATTTTGAGTTGAATATTTTCTTTTGCTTTTGTTTCTGAAAATAGTCACTCCATTGCTAACGAAAAACATAAATCCTGTCGAATACCAAATTTCACGTCTCTACCACGACCACCTATCTTCTATATTAGATATGTAGAATATAAGATAGAGACACATTATATATAATCTGCAATTATGCAATAGGCAATTTGGTGTAGGTAGTTATTACTTATACTGGTTTATTATTTTTATTCCGTCACTGTTATAGTTAGTATAGAAAGGGGAATGAAAGTGAACGCAAGTAAGACGAACGTGATGGTCATCGAAAGAGAAGAAAGTAAAACATTACATGAAATAAGAATAGAAGGGGAGTTGATTAAGCAAGTAGATGAGTTCGTGTATTTGGGATATGTCTTTAGCAGGGACAGTAGATATGATAAGGATATAGAACGACGAGTGGAATGCAGGAAATAGAGTGAATGGCGCTCACTCTGTTATGAAGAATCAGAGTGTGTCTTAAAAGGCAATTATGGCAATTTATAATACTACGTACCTACCTAACCTACTTTAATTTATGGTAGTGAAAGTTGGTTGTGGCAGAAGAAGCAAGAAAGTAGAATAAATGCCTGTAGTAAAAAGCTGTAGAAATGCGGTCTTTAAGGAGTATGCTAGAACTGAATCTGAACGATAGGGTGAGAAATTGCGTGATAAGAGAAAAGTGTGGTGTGCAAGATGATGTTGTGACCAGGATTTAGAAAAGATTGCTTCGGTGGTTTGGTCATGCAGAAAAAATGAACGAGGAAAGAGTGACAAAGCAAATTTATATGGCAGATGTGAACGGCAAAGTCGGGAAGGGACGCCCTAGAAGAAGGTTCATCGACCAAATTGCCGATATTTTGAAAATGGGCATTAAGAGTATCATTAACCGACGAGCGTGTATGCGTAGATATATAAATGTAAAAGAGGCGAAAGAAGTATGTTTTGTTCGTGCCGAATGGAAGTCCGTAGTCTCTGCTCACCTCTCTAGGTGACAGGCGTGAGTGTTTATGGAATTATTTTGGATTTTTGTGTTACTGTTATAACCTATCAAAGCCCACTGCCGAACATAGGCCTCCCCCTTAGGTTGCCTTATAGGCGGGATATTTGTGGTGGTTGCTACACCTGGCTGGTAGTCGTGGTTGTTCCAATTTTTGCTTATTGCGAAGACGCTTCGAGCCATCTCCGGGATTGTTTCCCTTCATTTTCTCTTACGACATCCTACAGAACGAAAGTAGAGTATGAGTAGTAGGGATTTTCTTATACCGTCATTACACACCATTAGTTTTATATTGCGATTTTTTTATTATTTAAAATTTTATAATTTCGATCTACACCGTGGCAGAGCCATTTTGCAGTTATATCAGAAGTATAGTTGTAGCACGAATGGGTCGGCTCGACCGGGGAGGACTACGCTCTCACAGAATACCAGCCTGAAATAGTAGCTTAACGCTACTGTTTTTTGTATGGTGAGTGTAGAGAACCGGAGACCCTTTTTACCGGAAACGAGGCATTCCACCTTAGTCCTCACGGATGACAACGCATCTAAATTTTGATCTATAATCGAGGATAGATCTAGATGTATATGGGCCACAGCAACCATTTACCGTCAGGTGGACGGTGAGCTCGTTTGTCACCATACCCTATTAAAAAAAAAAACACCGCTGACAATGACGACCTTATGCGAAGCTAAACTGAATTGCGCATATTATGTATTAAATATGACACTCACATATTATATGACCATCGCTGTTGATAATATTCGATAATTGATTGGAAGTTATCTTTATGGTTAGCAAAGGAAAGGAAAACACGTCATCTCATCCCACATATTGTTCTTTAATCTTTTCATCGAATCACCCTTATTCGATAAAAAGGTTCGACAAACGGGCACAAAGCTCACATGATAGAAAGTGGATGCTGTTTCCCATAGACATCAACTATTAATCTATCGAATATCAGCGTAAAATGGCAGCTTAAGGCTGCTGCTTCGTATGGTGGGTGCAGAGAAACGGAGATCTTTTTTACTTGAAACGAAGCATTCCATCTTAGTCCTCACGGGTGACAACGCACCATCTTAGTCCTCAGCGGTGACAAGGCACCTGAATTTTGATTCTGCCACTATTTCACGGTGGCATTCTGTAAGAGCTTGGTCCTTCCTTCTTCATGCTACAACTTTAATATAGTTGCAGCATGGCTCTACAATGATGCATGGTAATGCCATGTATGGTATTCAGGCTTAAAAGATATGGTTATAATGTAATTTATCAGAAGCTGTAATATTATTCTCCGTTATTTTCCGTATTAAAAACCCACACATAGCGCTATCACGTATTTTAATATAACATATGCGTGACTCTACCATGACTCTAGGTATCTAATAATAATTATTAATGTTTTTAATTAGTATATAATGAACAAGACATTGATGTTTGAAAGTGTTCTACTGTATTAATATCTGAAGCTAATAAAAAAATCGGAAGTAGGTAATTAAGTTTGAGTACAAACCAATTGATGGAATGGTCATATACATACGTATATTAGTATGTCAGAATTATTTCAGGGAATATATCTTTATGTAAATGCAATATTAATATAATATATATAATAGCGATTTTTATTTTTGGTGATAAGAGCTCTACCTGTTCGCTTCGCTTTCGAAGTGTACAGTTTTTAGACTCTATCGAGTTTTATTTTTTACTTATAACGTCTCGAAGGTTTAGGTGGATGCTGTTTATAATAAGTAACGTCGAACACATAGACCAATAGACATCCGATTTTTTTCAAATTTCTTTTTTTATAACTATATTAACATAAGTATGTTAGAATTGTTCATTATGTTTATGGAACTCTTGTTACTAAATAAATGAATTTTTAGGGTGGTGGAAATTATTTATTTTATGTGAATCGCTATTTTTCTTTTCGGAGATTAGAGCTCTATCTCTTCGCTTCGCTTTTGAAGTCTACAAGTTTTGTACTTTATCGCGTATATTCTTATTTTTTAAAATTGACATTTCAAATGATGCTTCATTTAAAACGCAGTAACGTCAAAATGTGATTTAGACTTCCAGCAAACATTTTTTACAATGATAAGGACGGAATGTATTCGTGTAAAGAATGGTTTTTCCAAATAGAAAGAGAATATATATTGGTCCTTAGCGCACCATTTAATTCTAGGTCCACGATAGGTATTATCAATTATAGCGCCATCTTGCCCATTTTCGTGTTTAAGTTTACAGTCAAGAGATGTTCATTCTTTACGTTTGATCAAACGAGCTGTACCATTAAATAATACCTCTGCTTATAGATGGCGTTGTTCTTAAAATGAATATCCGATTAGAAAGGGAAGGCGAACAGTTGAATAGACCGACGACGGACGAAACAAAATGTACGCACTACGCACTGGTTTCCGGTTCAGTTTAGTACCGTGATTGCCTCCTTGCGAGTGGTAGTGTGGTGTACCGCCGCGAGAAACTTCGAGTGTCGTGTCAACGAAATATATACACATCTGTTTAAATATTGTGTTGCTTTTTATTTATTACAACCATATTGATGCGTAAAAATGTGTGTGTTCCTCCGACTAAATACCCTATTGTAACACAGTTTTTGCCGATTACAAATTGTGCTTGCGAAGTGTTTGTGTTTTTTTTATTTGTTTTGTTTTTGTGGATGGATTTATCATAACTCAATTATGAAGGCGTGCTCCGTGTTGATGGTAAGCTCTTAAGACCTTATATTAATTTGGATATGTTAGTGTCTCTTTTTTGCAAATGCACTCTACGGTTATTTCGCCAGCCAGTCGCCAGTAACTGGACTTTCGCAATCACTATTCCTTGAGCGTGAGTTATGTTCCATAAAAGTGAACCGTTGGCCATAGCCGCGACATTATATCGTTTGTGGGCTACGTGTTAATTTTTTAACGTCAATCAACGCTTTAAAACAATAAAGGGGACATTACCCGTTTATAATTCAGACCACGGCGTAATGTACATTTCACTTTGTATAAGGTAAAGGAACAATTTCTATTGATGAGTCGTAATTGAAAGTTAATTCTCTATTCAGTTTCCCTTGTACTAAATTGTCTCACTGCCTTAGACTGTTGTTTTGTCCCACTTGAATAAATCTTGAATAATTAGGCGAGTGCTCCTCAAATTGTGAATTGAATCGTGCTTTAGGATCATTCAATTAAAGGCTAGTGTCATTGCGAATTCAACGTTAATTGTTTCAGTTTAAGTAGAGTTTGCGACGAAAGGTCGCGTTGTCAATTTAATATAAATTCGGATTTGTGACTGCTTCTTGGGGAAGTGTCGACACAAGTCCTTATTCTATTATAGTAACTCTACAAGTATTTTGGTTTTCAATGTCAACGCAAAACCGATGTAATCCAACTTAAATGACGTCTATACTACCACTAAAATGCAGTGTGAGCATCAATACTATTGCTGATTTACTAAGTGCGTTAAGATTTGAATATTAAATTAGTAGTGGGACTCTTGCTGACTCTGTTATTCCGCCTGGGTACTTCTGGTATTTCCTCTGGTATTTCTGGTACCTCTTAGGTATATCTGCCGACAAAGCAGCGCATCCATAAGAGAGTCGTTACCGTTATAGTTATAGATTATTAAAGTCCACTGCTGAACATAGAACCGACCACGTGACTCATAGAGGTGATGTTTGCCACGGCTGCCACGCTAGGCAAGCGGGTTGGCAGCCGCAGTTTTTAGTCGTTATTAGGAAAATGCTCCCGACTTGTAAGCAAGGATAACAGGTGTAAGTATAATTAAAGGTGTCAGGCATTTCATTTAAGTCCTCAAGGTTGATAAGTGATAACTCGTCTGTTGTCTTCTTCGTTACCAAGGCAGTAGCCACTTACCATCACATGGACAGTTACTTCGTTGGTAATTCAGTTTTGTAAAAAAACATCTACGCAATACTACGGTATTCTGTGAGAGCGTGGTCCCTCCCCGGTCGAGTCGACCCATACGTGCTACAACTATACTACTAATATAATTGCAGCGTGGCTCTACCACGTAAAAAATATATACAGGATACATAATATATTGAAGTAAAATAGAGATAACTATAATCATGACAGAGCTTAGTTTTGAGGCAATTTTATATTAAACACAATTACTGATTTACGAGAGTATATTCGCATTCGAGTATTACTAGCACTCAAATGCAAGTGCTCGAAATAAAAATAAAAATGGAAAGTTTAGTAGAAGGAATACAATTGTATGTACAATCGTACTAAAGCGAGTATTTTACTAATCATTAAAAGCTACAGTTTACGTGTGCTACTAACGTCTCTATCTTAACTCTCTTAAATCGCTCTTTTAAAGACTGAGAAAATGTAAACCGACTATTAGCTTAGGTTCGGAAAAGTAAATGCCTCTTTGTTAGCACAAACACTTGTAGCACTGTAATATTTTTTACACAGTCTATAGCTTCTTAAGATATTCGAAAGAACACGAAAGACGCCACCGTGCACACGGGCGTATTTTATTATCATCATAAGTAGACAAATTACTTACTGATAGAGCTAATTCTCCTATCTCCTTCTAACTCATATCACCAGCAAGCTTGGAAATAGCGAATTGGATTTATAAAAATTAAAAAGCTAGATGCCTCATATTATACCGTTCCTCGTGACAGTTCTCGATATAAGATCCGGCCAGTTGAACCTAGAAGTTAAGATATGGTTATGAGTACACTTAAACTACTTTTTAAAGTAGTAGAGGTAGGCTGCACCTGTATTACTATGACGGCGGTACGAATGGGTAAAACCACGTTTTCATAAAATACCAGACTGAAACATCAAAATAATGTTATACAGCGAATGTAGAGAACTGTATACCGTTTTTACTGGTAAAACGTGACATTCCATGTTAGCCCTCAGGGTAGGGCAACGCATCAGTACATTGATTCTTTATCGGGGATAGATGTAGATTTTATGGACCACAGCATCCACTAATCATCAGGTGGTCTGTGTGTTCGTTTGCTCCTATTATTCTACCGTTAGCTAAAATTACCATTACTAACAAGCTTGGAAAGCGGATTGACTATAGTAAAAAAATGGCTTATACTATTCCTCGTGAACGGTCTAGATATCCAAGATCTGACCTGTTGAACCAATAGAACAAAATGCGTAGACAGATTCACAAAACCATCAACAAATATCTAAGATTGTATCAATATGGAATCTCACCATATGGTTTTAGAATAAAACTGTGAATAGGCTTTGTTTTTATTTAGTCTGCCGACCACTTTATGTTCCTCATATCGTTTCGTATTGAACGCATTCAAAAAAGCGATTAGTAAAACACTTGGTGTTCTTACACTTCTGGCATATAAGATCGAGCCCCTACAAGAACCTGCTAGAAATCCTAAGGATGCAGAGCTTGGACAACCACAGGGACCTACTTGACCTATCCTTTTTTTCAAGATTATAGGATACCAGTTGCATAGTGAGAGTGTGAGATTAAATTTTATTTAGAGTGCATCGAGCACTCTTAATGAAATTTAACTTTAAATTTCGGTACAGGTTAAATGTGGTAGTCGCCAAGTCGTATGTCGTTTCAATCGACTTTAAAAAAAGGAAGAGGTTCTTAATTCGACTATATGTTTTTTTTGTGTTACTTCAAACTTTTATCTGGTAAACCGATTTTGATGGTTTTCTTTTTTATGCTGATGCTTCGCATGTGGTCTCATATAAATATGATCAAGATCTGACCAGTAGTTTTTGAGTTATTCTCAATAAAGCGTATTTAAATGGCTTCGACTACATTGATGATGTTCTTATTTTATTTATATTGAAGTCAATTGTACAAAATTTTAATTTCACCACTTGTAGGCTTAATGAAATCACAATTTCAATTTCGTATTTAGTATCACTTTTTGCTCACATTAAACTATAATCACACTTCTAAACACCAAGTAACCCTGGTTTCATCCCTGTCGACACCAGTAAAAACTAATGCCTCGTAAGCTCATTGAACCTCTCTCTCGTCTGTTTCACAAAACAGTTCTGGGAGCCGATTCGCTGTTCTCGAGAATTTCGCAACTATATAATGATTTCGTTGGGTCAATAGATGTTCATGTTATGTCTCTAGCCAGGTTGAAGGCAAGGTAAACGCTACATTATATAAGTTACTAGAAGTGACTTTATTGTTTTATACACATAATATTATTTTTTTGTATCCTAAGTTGTTGTATTTTATGTATTTAGGTTTTATAGGTAACTTTTAGACGCATACGGTGTATATCTTTAATTGATTGCGCAATTAGTATCTAAGTTGATGTGTGCATACTACTTCTGCATTGTTGCAATAATCGTTGGTGAGCTTAGATAGATAAATACATAATTGTTCAATAAAATTATTTACTCATTAAACACTTAATTTGTTAAAAGAGGTTATATAACATCTCCAATCTTAAATTATGAAATTTGAATATTTCATTGACAAAAAAAAAACAGAGTTAAATAATCTTTTTATAGGATAGGGTGACAAACGAGCACACAGTTCACCTGGTGGTAAGTGGTTGCCGTGGTCTATAGACATTTACATCTATTCTCGATTACGAATCGAAATGCAGATGCGTTGTCACCCGTGAGGAATAAGATAGAATGCCTCGTTTCCAAAAGGGTCTCCGGTTCTCTACACTAACCACACGAAATACATTAGAATTAAGCTACTATTTTACGCTGGTATTCTGTGCGAGTGTGGTTCTTACGTGTGGTGCTACAACTAAACTACTAATGTAACTGCAGCATGGCTCTCCCACGTACAAAATTAACTCTATGATGAACTCTACAATTAGTGTGATCTTCTTCTTATATTTGTACACCACACTGTGGTAGAATACACGGTACCTACTGTAAATTTTTATAACACCTAACTTACTGTATTCACAAATAAATAAATGAATATGAATATGAATATGAATATGAATCTTGCTGTGTAGTGGCGTCGTGAAAATATCCACCACCTGATATCTTCCTCTAGGTGTCGTAAGGCGACAGAGGGATATGAAACAATAGATGATCAGCTGATAACGAACGAACGAACGAACGAATTTATTATTAATTAAAAAAGCTACTACTCAGTTGAGGATTACCTAAATGACAAAAATAATCTTATTGAACGTTAATTTTCTTTTTGTTTATTTACTGCTTAATATATTATAATCTATCATGACATGAAAAATATTCAATTATGACATGAAAAGCATTAAATGTAAAATGATTGTCAAATGATATTTAAATTATATTCGATTTTGGTTTTATTTAAGTTAATTACATGCAAATGTAATTCTTCATTTTGTGTAATTAATTTGCCAATACAGTGTAATATTGTTCTATGTAATAAATGACTATGACTAATAAAAAAACTGCGGTTACCGACCCGTCTGTCAATTGTGGCAACTGTGGTAAATATTCTACTAACTCCTGTTCTGCCTAGCACTGCCTAGTCTAGGTAGTTACTATCTTATCACCTGTTTCTGCTGACAAATAGCAGATCCTGTACTGCTGCGTTCTGATCTGAAGAGTATAGAGAACCAGTATAATTGCAGGGTGTTAGACATTTTTTATAGAAGGGGGGGGGGGCAAACGAGCATGCGGCTCACCTGATGGTAAGTGAATACCGCCGCCCATGAACAACTGCAACATCAGGACATCAGGGGTATTGCAGGTGCGTTGCCAGCCTTTTATAAAGGAGTAAGCTCTTTTCTTGAAGGTCCTTAAGTCGTATCGTTCTGGAAAAATCGCCGGTGGAAAAGAGAGGTCGTACGTGGAAGAAAACTCCTAGTGCAACGTACAGTGGTGGACCGCCAAGCATTCAGATAGTGTGGATGGTATCAGGAGTACAGCCGCGATGTGTGTTCATGAAATTGGGCGGCTTGGGTTAATCCGAACAATTCCTCAGAGCACGCCACGTGGTAGATACGAAAGAAAATGCAAATGGATGCAACATCTCTTCGCAGCACCAGTGAATCGAGCCGATTAGAAAGCAATCAGTCGTCGACGATTCGAGTCACTCTGCGCTGGAAGCATTCAAGTGGACGGAGTTGGCACTGAGTAGCCCCAGTCCAAAGATTCCATCCTTAGTCTTCAGAATACATAAGTAGAGTTCTTTATTTGAAGTTGGTTGCAGAAATGGGCTGTGGAGTCACTTATCATATGGTGAACTATAAGTTCGTTGTAATTTCAATTTTACAATAAATATCTCTCCTCTACGAGGTAATCTATAGGATAGACCTATGTTTAGAAGATGAGTTTTGTTAGGCTGAAAAAATGAAATGAATGTATGAGAAAAGCTTAGAATCTTGAGAAAATCAATTAACAAATTATAAATCAAAATACTAGAGAGCCGTGGTAGCTCAGAAGGTTAGCGCTCGCTGTAAATTTCACAGTACACGAGCAAAATGGACTCTCCAATCAACCAATGAAATTGTTAATTGCAATTTTAAGTGCTGCTTTACCACGTGCTCGGCGGGGCAGGAAAAAGTCGTGAGGAAACCTGCATGTGTGAGAAATAAGAAAAAAATATTTCGAAGACATGTGAAGTTCGCCAACACGCATTGGGGCAGCGTTGTGGACAATTCCTTGCCCTAAAACCCTCTCAGAAATAAGCGGAGGACTGTGTCCAGGAGTGGGACGTGGATAGGCTGTAACTTTAAATTAAAATACGCAAATGCATAGCTGGGAGATCTATCAACATACATATAAAGGTCTAAATGATGAGTACAAACAGAGATATGTTGAGTTGACATTCAACGTTTCGTCTTGAAGGACTCCGCCTGTTAATTGGATGTTATGTAGAGCCGCGCACTTGAATATGACAGTTATATTATTTTCAATAGTGATGGAACATATATATTGTACCTCGTATTCGTTATAATATTAGTAGATAATATTCGGTGTAATATCTAATATGTAAATATTTCATATTTAATTTATTCTTTAACTGGCTGCTTAGCATCGGTCTGTTTTTCATTTCGAATATGATTATTTAGTTTCTATGTTTGTGATGTCAATTAATCTATTGGTGTTTATGTAAGAATATCCATTACCCCACATCTTTCCGTTGGTATCGTAAAATGCGACGGAGGGAAAGTACAACAGGTGATGGGTGGGACCGTCTTCCTGATAACACAGCTTAACATAATAGAAACTGCAGTTGCCTACCCGATGAGGTAAAGTCTATAAGAGCAGCCCATGTACCTGTAATGGAGTTAATTAGCTGGGAATGATATTCGTGGGGATTTTGGTTGCGTATATCTATCTCATTCGTAACAATTTCGCCATTTGCGTTGAAAGTTTAAAGCCGAGTTAATTTTAACGCTCTTGATTCGTTTAGTTCGTATGAGTTGCGAATTGAGTTCATTGTGCAATATTAGAGGATTATTTTATATTGCGCATAAACA
This sequence comes from Parnassius smintheus behrii, assembly GCA_036936625.1. Lineage (NCBI taxonomy): Eukaryota > Metazoa > Arthropoda > Insecta > Lepidoptera > Papilionidae > Parnassius > Parnassius smintheus. The sequence goes on from JAUPFT010000015.1 coordinate 44,721,394, forward strand.
ACTCAACGTCACTTTATAAAAACGTTGCTTTATTCATTCTAATAACTCAATGAAATACCCTTATTAAGTAATATTCCTATAAACGTATTTCCGCAATGTAGTGTTAAGTGTTACCAATTACCGTAATAATTGTTATTTAACATTAGTACATTTATTACGGGCTACCGTTCTTCCGTCTTAATTATAACTGTAATATATTACACAATATATAAAATAATAATAGAAATATACCCGTATTTGAATTTTTTTGTCTGGTTACGTAAACATAATAATATCAACTATAAGTTAAAAAACGACAGCATAAAATATACCATAATAATATAAATGCAATAAAATATAGTTAATTAAATAGATGAAACCCTACCAGATGATTATATCTATTATTATTAATAATCCCCTAGCTGGTAGGACTCTTCTACTATGTTAGTCCTCAGGCGACGTAGCTTTCTTTGTTTGAAGGTGGCTTCATGAATTGTAATAGCCACTTACCATCAGCACACGAGTAAAGAAACCGAGACCCCATGTGGACTATACGTTGGTTTGATACTTGAATTTTATAAAAAAAAAGATGATATATGTAGTTGTCTATGGGCCACATCACCCACTAAACATTAGGTGTACTGAGTCCTTGTTTATCACTCTTATTTGCATGAAAAACCGTGTCATTTTGTATCCTTATTCGTATATTATAAGTAGAATGCACTGTCGACATCGAAAAGTGTGTCGATTCTTTACGTGCAAATGGGTTCGAGTTAGTTCAGCGTTCGAAATAGTTTATTGTTTCAGTTTGTTCAATGTCCGAGTCCGTTTATTGTTCGAATTAGTTTACCACAATTTATATCGCGCGATCTAACAGAATTGTTCTTGCTGGCCTGAAATATATTGATTTCTTATGTTTACGCGAATACTACACTTTCAATTTACCAAGTTATGGCGGTGTAAGAATACTCACTACCCCATATCATCCCGTGGGGTGACAGAGGGACACAAATCAGGATATCGGCAGCAAAGTCTTTCTGATAACGACTAAAAATAAAAATCTACGGTTGACAACTCGCTTGCCAAGCGTGGCAACTATTTAAAATATCCCTCCTATGATGCAGAGATAATAGACTTTTCTCGCTGTGTCACTCAGGTACTAACTTGTCAAACTTCCTCATTTTACCGATTTGCACCAAATGAAACAGATCCCTCTTTTACAAGTGCCTTCAGTTCGTCTTTATACGTGGACACGTAGCACGAATGGGTCGACTCGACCGGGGAAGGACCACGCTCTCACAGAACACCAGCGTAAAATAGTAGCTTATGCTGCTATGTTTGTATGGTGAGTGAAGAGAACCGGAGACCCTTTTTACTGAAAACGAGGCATTCTATCTAAATCCTAACGGGTGACCGCGCGTCTGCATTTTGATGCGTAATCGACGATAGATGTAGATGTCTATGGGCCACAGCAACCATTTACCATCAGGTGGACTGTGTGATCGTTTGTCACCCTATCCTATAAAAAAAAAAAAACAATTTTCTTCTTCAGCCAATCACGAGAGACGCATTTTTTCCTCATGAGAATTCGTATTCAAAAATAATCTTTTGTTTAATTACCAGAGCTTTTAATCATAGTATGATGTACAATAAAGGAGTTATACCAAATGGAAAAAAAATGTGGTTTTACCGAACTTTAAGCAAAATTCCGCCGAGCCCTATTGTCGTCAGCGCTCGTGAATAGCAGGTGGCGGTGCGAGTGGCTATATCTGAGGCAATCTATGTGGGAGGTCTATGTTCAGGTCAGCAGTGGACTTTAAAAGGCTGTAACGGTAACGGTGATGGTAACGTCCGATCTGCGTAAAGGAGACCATCGTTTTTGTGCCCACTAGAAATTTTAACGCAATTTAATGGTTTTAACACATAAAAATGATACCAATTTACTATAGTAAACTTTCTAAAGATTTAATGAAAATCTAACCGGAATCATGATAAATAATACAATTGAGAATCAATACATATAAATCACCGCCGTCTGTTTATTCGTGAACTGTTTTCACCGGAACTAATAAAAAAATTGTTTTAGTAGTTTCGGACAATCTACTAAAAAATCTTTTAGTACTTAGGTTCGGAGAATTCACCAAGTAGTATTTAAGATTTTGAAGAACCCACAACTTTTTTATACTTTTTATTATTAACAGTGCACTATTATAAGTTATAACATAGAGTATCGATAAAAACTACAAGACAGTCGCACATATATGATTTTAGGTAATAGTGAGATTGCCGTTTGATTGTTAATTTCTGAGTTTTCCCGTCGGATATGGTGAAACTAGTCTTACCAGTGTAATCTAGAGATTATAAATAAATCGACGCATATCTAATTACGTTACGCCACATTGTGGTGAGCACATTCTCCATAGCAAAAACAATGTCTCCTTTTGTTAACTTAGCTTCAAGACAGATAGAGCTGGGAAAGTTAGTCTAAGTTTAGATAACGCTATATTTCTGTATAAGTTATTTTATCAGTTTTATTCTACTAATTAAACCAAAAGTAATAGGCACGGGACTCTCCTGTTGTAGAAAGGATTGGTCCCACGTTCGGTAAGCGGACTGACGGTCGCAGTTCCAGGCGTCGTCGATATTACGGGTAGAAATTTAAGTTTTTTTTTTTAATTATAGAATAAAGGTGACAAACGTGGGTGTTGCCAATGATGACTTATGGATCTGAGACGTTGTCCTTTACTGCTGGCCGTATGAGGACGCTCAAGGTCACTCAGCGAGCTATGGAGAGGGCTATGCTCGGGGTTTCTCTGCGTGATAAACTAAACGAAGCCAGTGCTGGCTTGTTATTGGCCTCGTATAAACAGATTTTCAAGACAAGCCAGCACTGGCTGCCAGCACTGGTAGGAATAAAGTGCCTTCCTAATTTTCAATCCAGTGACCTCCGCCCGCATGCCCTGCAACCCCCACTCCAGAATAAATAATTTGTAATATAAAAATTTTACTAGTGATATTGTACAAATTTGATGTATGTACTTTATGATAATCATTATTTTCATTTAAAGTTTAAAAAAATAATTATATTTTTATTATTTACAAGAATAATCTAGGAATTAATTGAATCTATTTGGCCTCATCTAAACAACACGGGCCAGGCAAACGCTGCTTGTCTGAGGACTGGCGCCAGCATTACTGGCTTCGTGTAAACCTTCCTTTAGAAATGAGGACATCCGCAGTAGAACCAGAGTGACCGACATGACCGTGCTTTGTGGCATTCCGTGAGGAAGGCCTATGTCTAGCAGTGGACTTGTGAAGGGTTGTGATAATGATGACGATGATGAATGGTAACAAACATGCATACAGTCCAACTGATAGTGGATGCCGTGGCCCATAAAAATCTACGTCTGTCCTCGCTTAAGTGTTTTCTGTCAGAGCGTGTGGTCCATACCCGGTGGAGCCTACCCAACCATATGATAGTTGCAGCATGGCGTGAACGAAATGGTTATAGTACCACCTAATATAACCCGCGGGACGAACGGAGTGATGAGTCTCTTAGCTCAGCACCACACGGTTGACTTTACTAAATCTTAAAATGCAGTTATCAGGATGATATATCCAGTTGCGCTACCACCATGCGGTAATTACAGCTTATTTTAACATTTTAATGTCTGTTATAAATTTTACGTAGTTATTAAATATGTGTTGGAATAATTTGAGATACCCTGCAGATAGTTCAGTTTTACTTGCTATATTTTAGTTTGTGTTACATAAGATTAAAATTATTCACCGGAATAGGATACGTAAAAACTGAATGCCGGTTGGAGGGAATGTTTCTGAAACTTTAGAAATCATCATGTCCTCTGCTCGACTGCCATATTAATACGCAATTAGGCGTTTAAACAAGCCGTGTTTTACACCGATGCGTAATGAATATAAACTTAAATAACTTAAAAAATACTTTTAAATACTGAAAAAATATTTTATAGAGAAAAAGTGCTTTTTTGCGTTCATGTAGTAGTTTTTCTTGCGACGTTTGCTAAACCTTCCGAAATTTATTCTGAAAGGAAGTTAACACTTATGCTTTGAGTATGTGAGTGTTGCCAACATATGATAATAACATAGAGAATATAAATAGTCTTTGGATAATAATAATGCCAAAGCCAAGGTTATTATTAGCATGGCTACCATGGGATACAACAACCATCCATCAGGTGGACTGTGTGCTCGTTCGTCTTCGTCTATAGAATTCAGTTTGCTCGCGTTGCTTTGAAATTTTAGGCGAGTTTTTGCATGAATAGAGACAAGTAACTAGTTTACAACTTACTTCATTTAAGATGTTACTTTGTAAAAAAAATTCTCCTTAGTTCCTTGTTGGTTTTCCCAGGATAATTTTTTCGGAACCAGTAGTAAAAGTAAAAATTTCAATTTTAATAAATTAATCCTTAAAATAAGTTAAAAATTCATATAATAGCTTCTGAGTCGGTGCTAAGACATAGTTATATGTCTGGGTAAAGCCATGCTATAGCTATACTAGTAGTATAGTTGTAGCATGAATGGGTCGGCTCGACCGGGGAAGAATCACGCTCTCACATGACATAGTCGCTTAACGCTGCTATGCTTCGTATGGTGAGTGTAGAGAACCGGAAACCCTTTTTACTGGAATCGAGGTATTATATCTTAGTCCTCATGGGTGACAACACATCTGCATTTTGATTCATAATCGAGTATAGATATAGATGTCTATGGACCACAGCAAGCACTTACCATCAGGTGGACTTTGTGCTCGTTTGTCACCCTTTTCCTGTAAAAAATAGTCTAAAAAGATTACATAAGCCTAAGACTAAGATTAATTTACGAAAATGTTTTCTTTTTCTTTTTGTTATTCGTTGTCGAATTTTACTTTGATTAAAATGTAAATTGTTTGACCCTTTTAAGTAACAGTGTCTCCTAATCCTTTAATTTTTTATTAAAATCTGTATACAACTGACGAACATACAAAATAAGTGGTAAAATTAAAAATTTTGTACAACCGACTTCAATATAAATAAAATGAAAACCTTATCAATGTACTCGAAGTCAATATAATGCGCATTATTAAGAATAACTCAAAAACTACAGTCAGATCTTGATCACATTTAAATAGGGCCGCACGAGATGCACCAGACTTCAAATAAAAAGCATCAAAATCGGTTCACCCAGAAAAAAACTTTTTCCCCCGACTTCATCAGAATTTGTTACGACTGGATTTTTTGAGTACAATTTTTTGCGCGGAACCCTTATTCTATTTCTAAAATAAAAATAGTCTAAGTTACTCCTTATAACATCTGCTATCTGCCAGTGTAAGTCCGTCGAAATCGGTTTAGCCATTTCAGAGATTAGCCGGAACAAACAGGCAGACAAAAAAATTTGATTTTTTTTGGTATAGGTACCGTATATACTTTCATATGCATTTAATACAAAAAATGTTATTTTGACATTATAAAAGACATTTCAATTTTATTTATTTGTATAGAAGATAGCATCATGCAGTCATTTTACGTTGGTAAATACGTGAGTTAATAGTCCTTCCCGGTCAAGCCGTTACCTATAATATAGCTGAAGCGTGACTGTATTATGTATAGAACCATATTCTACTGTAATTAATGACTTGCACGACTGATTGATTGTTTCATTTTATATTTTTCTTACACATAAAAAAATTAATAAAAATGAGTTAAAAAACTTATTGACAACTTTTGGAGAACTTGCTATTATTACATTTAATTTTTTTTAGATTGCCTCATAGGGCCGGAATTTTCCATAGTCGCCACGGTCGGCGGGCAGCATGGCAGCCACAGTTTTTATATTATTTTGAGTTTTATCAGAAAAACAATTCTGCCTATGGCCCGTTAAGTTTCCTTCCGTCGCTTCTAACGACACCCAAAGGAGTCAAGTACTACGTGATTATACACCTCAACAGATCGGGCTCAACAATGGACACGAAGGTTTTTAAGGATTTTTAATAAAGATATCTTACTATGAGGCTTCAACATAATATATCAATAATCTCATAACTCATTCTGATCCATTGTCTCCATTGCTATTATCAATATCCACATATTACTTTTTAGTTCTCACTTATTATTTTACTACCACATTTGTAGTTTTTTTGACATGATGACAAATTATTATTTTTCTTATTAGTGCCAACGGAGAAACCAGAGAAACGATAATCGGATATTCTAACGTCGCCACGACACTGTTCTATCTATCACACTATCACGTTAATGGGCGTCCTACCATATTATACGATTTACGAATAAGATAACAAGCTACACTACACTATTTAACCCCCTGAGGGGTTAAATTTTCCAAAATCATATATGCCAAATTTCAAGTCCGTTGGTCGTATAGTTTTGGAGATCTCGTGATGAGTGTGTCAGTAGTAATTCGCTTATATATAATGGATAATTTTTTATAGCTTTTTCTTTGACGTTAACATGTTATGAAATTGAACTATTAATAAATACCACCAATTCGAAATAAACTTTCGGTAATAAAAAAATAACAATAACATTTTTTAACTAAATAAATAAATCAATTAAAGACTATCGAAATTAATATAATACGCACCCAATTAGTATTATTTATTGATAGATCAATTTCATAACACGTTAATGTAAAAAAAAATTAAAATATATATTTTTTACAGATGGTAAAAAAAATCCTCAGTATATAGATCTTAAGATCATGCACGGAAAGGCTGGCACTCCATGGGCGAGGCCTGGCTTCAGCAGTAGATTTTAAAAGGCTGTAACTTAAACTGTAAATTTTTCTCACTTGGTATACAACGGTGATAGGCTAAAACATCAGTGTTACGAAACGTTGGAAGTGACAGTCGTTTTAATTCTTACCCAACGTCTCACTTACTGGTCGATCGGTCGGATAACTCTGCTGGCGTGGGGCTGGCTCACGTTAATTGCTTTATGAACGGTGTTAGCTGGAATTTAATATTTTAGTCGGGTGTACCCTATTTAATTGGGTAAATCCCCTAGAAAGCGATAAATGTGTAATGCTGTAGATTTTAAACGATGTTTACGTCCTGCGGAGAATAATGTTGTTAATTATTATTAATGTAGACTTTTCAGAAATCCGTGGATGATTTTGAATTGTTCAGGATTAGGGTTAAAGGTTTTTAAATTAAAAATTAATATACATTTTAGCCGACTTCAGAAAAAGAGGAGGTTTTTCAATGCTACTGTCAAAAGTGTGTAATACAAGTATAGGACAATAAAAGGACTGTAATACAAACAATTGAATTGGATAAATTGTCATATTCTTTCCCTATACGTGCACACGCTTATTATGTATTCCAATCATAATTATAATTCCAAATTACTTTTACTCCCTAAAGCGGTAACAGCCTTTTGTTATTTATTGATTAATATTATATTGTCTGCAGAGTCGTGGTAGCACAGATGGTTAGCGCTCGCTGTAAATTTCATAGTACGCGGGCAAACCGGGTTCGATCCCCACCGGCAATAATGAATTAGCATAGAAATTAGCATTGAAATGCAGCGTTGACGGTTCGAATCGCGCACTATAAACTGCTTCCGCGACAGGAGAAAATCCTAGTTTGGCGGTAACGTTTTAAAAAATTGAAAAGAAAAGAGAAATAAAATCAAAAAGAATGATGAAAATATGCTACTAAAACTACTTTAATGCGACGTTATTTGTCGTGGTTATGAATTCGCCATTCGACTATGTATTAAATGAAACAAATTTTAGAGATTTTAATTTAAATTTTTTAATTTCTAACGCTTCGGGTGCTTTACAGCACCCATGGTCACGGGTAAAATACCCGAAACATCGAGAATTAAAAAAGTTAAAATTAAACGCGATAAAGTCCGTAAAATTAGTTTAATTTAAAGTGTAGTATTTGCGTCATTGTCTTATATATTTAATTATAATAAATAATTATTCAACTATTTGTAATGTTGTAGCGATTTAACGTTGTTTACATCCTGCGGAGAATCACGTTGTAAATTATAAATCAGCTATTCAGCAATCCACGGATGATTCTGAATGGTTTAGCTCTAAAGTAAAGACTTTTAAATTAATAATAAATATACCTTTCAGCTGACTTTTAAAAAACATGCCACTGTATGTTTTGTTTGTATATATGTCCCGTGATAACTTCGCTAACTGTGAACCGGTTTTACGATTTTTTTAATTAAATAAGTAATATATTTTTTAAAATATATATTTAAGTTTTAGTGAAAATTGTTATGGAAATTATAAACCCCGGTCCATAATATAGCTGCAGTGTAGCTCTACCGTCTATGGAAATGAAATTCTTTTAACTAATGTTATTTCGTTTAATTTTAACTTTTTAATTCTGTGACATTCTGGTGCACCTCCATAGTAAAAGTTAATTGCACAAAAAGGGAGCTAATTTTAACGGTGCTTATTTCTACTCTCTAGATTCAATACTCTTTGGTAAGGTAGCTTTGTAACCTTCCACACATTTGCTTTTACTTAGGAAGTCCCGGCACTTAAACTTAGTGATTATATACTATTTGGTCTGTGGTAAAAAAAGTATATTTGCAAAATAACTCGAGGACGACTATATTATCTAGTGACTTATTTGATTTTCACTATTTTCAGAATCATGCAAGGTTCTTTTCTAACATCATTACTGTCCACTGTCCACAGTTTTACATTTGAACAAATACTCACTTTAAATAAAACATCAACGTTCTTAGTGAAACACAGTGTACTTTATAAAATACAATTGTGGATCACAGAGTACTTTTTTAATACCGAGTAGCGGCGGTGTAAGAATATCCACTAGCCCATATCGTCCCGTGGGTGACGTAAGAGGTGAGAGGGAGAACCCGAAACTGGTGATGGGCAGCAGCTATAATGGGAGATAACGACAGAAATATTTAAAAAAATGCGGTTGCAAGCCCGCCTGCCAAGCGTGGAAACTATGGCGAAACCTCATAGATCTATGGGGGAGGCCTATGTTCGGCAGTGGACTTTTATGGGCTGTAGTGGATAAATGTATGGATAAGTACTTTTTAATTATTAATAGCGTTTTATTCAGTTACCTTGATGCCACTGAGAATTAATGTTTACTTAAAGAAAAGTAATATAATTTATTTAATAGCGGCTTAATACCGCTGTGTTATATGATAAATGTAGATGTCTATGGGCCACAGCATCCACTTACCATCAGGGGGACTGTGTGCTGGTTTGTCACCCGTATTCTATAAAAACAATATATTTTTCATAAGATTAATTACCTAAGTGACACTAAGTATTTTTTTTTTGTTATTGGTACCGATATGCTTTCATATGCATTTAATAAAAAATTGTTATTTTGACATTACAAACAAACACTTCAATTTTATTTCCTTTTATAAATTAGTAACGATATTAACCATTAGTAATACTTTCAACTACTCGGACTAAACTTAAATTGCTCTTGCTAGAAATAGTTAACGACAGTAGTTAAGTTATGCTGTTCTTTTAGTTTTGCAGTCCGTATTCTATAACATAGTTTGTGTTCTTTATATTATATGTTTAAGACATGGAACGAATTTGAAATTCAAAAAGAGGCAACATACGAGAGAATATATGTATGATAATACCGAGGTTCTCTGCTTTGTTAAATGCTTATCGATTAAGTGACTACCGACAGTTGGGTCGCTAGTACTTCGTTATTCAATTATTTTGGAACTGAATTTTCCTCCTTCCATTCAAATATAATGTAACTATCTTCCTATTAAATATGTAAAAATATTTAGATAAGATCCATTTGAAAAACAAAATGAAGTATTACTTTGTAGAAAACCACTGTCACATGTTTCGCCTTTAAATGGGGCACCATTCTGGAGTAATAGAATTTATTACCGCTGAGTGAATAACCGTGTGGTTTTGGGAGTAGTGGTGTTCACTTCAGTGTTGTAGTGGTAGTGCACGGTATTGAGGCAGGGGGAAAGGTATTTAATACCATTTTATTCTTCGAGCCGATTTTATAATTTAGGTTTTTTAACACACACAGTGTGACAGACGAGCATATAGCTGATGGTAAGTGAGTATTACAGCGTATAAATACTTGTAGCCATCTTCAAATAAAGAAGTCTATACATACGCGCTGGTCCAATATATGGATATGGAATATAAGACCAGAGAAGACTACGCTCTCATAGAATACCATTAACGTGAACTAGCAGCTTTATGCCTAGTAGCTAACCAGTAGTATTTCGTGGGCTGTAGAGATTCGAAGACCCTTTTTACTTTTTTGCTTCGTGCATTCTATCTCAGCTCTAAGAGCGTATCTGTGTTTTGATTCCTGATTGAGAATAGAATTAGACGTCTATGGTCCACAGCATTTAATGTCTTTATCTTATGAGGAAACTGAGAAATTATTTAATATAGACAGGTAAAAATGTAAACTGTGTAATATGGAATTGAGTTAGATTACGTCTTGTCAATGTAATTTTATAAGTTTTTTGTTCTATGTAAAATATGTTGGAATTCAATAAATATTATTATTATATTTACTAACGGTGGACTGTGTGTTCGTTTGCCACCCTTATTCTATTAAAAAATGAGGAATTTCCGCAAAGTAACTACTGATTCTATTATTTATATTACTGTCTTATTTTATCTAGTTCTTATAATACTTATTTGAGGGATTTGTTTACCATTCGAAGCACAAAAACGATATAACAACTACTTACAAAACCTACATTTGTACACCCGTCATCCATAATTTCTCAAGGATGTACTCGACCACCCGGCCTCAATAAATCATTCTCCCCCGCTTGGCAAATAGAATTAATAGTGACCTACGCCGGGCCAGTAAAAGGCACCGTACAAATAGATTTCTCTGTACATTATTTGACCTGAAGCTTTTCAATTGAGCGCAAAGGCACCCAGATTCAGTTCTTACTAAAATTTAAAATTACATAGGGACTATAAGTATAAGTTAAGCCGTGGTAGCTCAGATGGTTAGCGCCCACTATAAATTTAACAGTATGCGAGCAATCCGGGTTCAATCCCCGCCGCCACACTTTCTTGCCCTAAAAACCCTCTCAGAAAACAAAAGGAGGCCTGTGCCCAGGAGTGGGACGTATATAGGCTGTAACTTAGTGACTATAACTATGATTTGAATTAACTATAATTTAAAATCGCTTAGGAGCTATATAACGGGGTAGTGGCGGTAAAAGATTATCCACTTCCACATTTCGTCCTGTGGGTGTCGGTTGTAAGAGCCGACAGAGGGAAACAGAAACAGGAGACGAGCACCAGCATCTATCTGATGACAAATACTCAAAATAATAAAAAACTGCCGTTGCCGACCCGCCTGCCAAGTGTGGCAACTATGGGAAAATCCTCAAAATGAAGCATTCTATGGGAGATACTTATGTTTAGCTGTGGACCTTTATAGGATGTAATGGATGGATGCATGAAGGGCAATAAAAATGTTCGTGATTGTTTTTCATTTCATTTAATGAAAACTTGAGATAATCTATAACACACGAATATTAATATGTTATAAAGTATATAATATAAAAACTTTTTATATGAATGAAATGAGAATACCTACGAAGTTTTCTTCGTCATTTCTTTTCTGGACAAAGAAACCACATTTTGAAAGCTAATAATGTCCTCTAGACCGGATTTCGGTCACGGAGCCAGCATTTTTTTCACGTGGTACAGCCATGATGCAGCTATATTACTAGTATAGTCGTAGCACAAAAGGGTCGGCTCGACCGGGGTGGGACCACGCTCTCACAGATAACCAGCGTGAAATTGCAGCTCATCGCTGCTATGTTTCGTATGGTGAATGTAGAGAACCAGAGACCCATTTCACTGGAAATGATTACATCTTAGTCCTCACGGTGACAATACATCTGCATTTTGATTCGTTATCGAGGATAGATGTATATGTCTATGGGAAACAGCAACCACTTACCATCAGGTGGTCTGTGTGCTCGTTGGTCACGCTTATGTTATAAAAAATACTAAAAATTAAATGGAAACTTGCCTGCGAGCCTTTTTTTTGCGGATGGAAAATCATCTAATGACGCCCTTCGCTCTGGGTGGAGCGTAAGGGGGTGTCAGACTTTTACTGACTAAAAACCATCCGTGTTCCTTCAGTGCCCTTACGTTCCGGAGCCGCGGTATCTCTTTCGAACAGCCCGCAGCCCCGGCAGGCGTCGGCCCTTGCGTGCCCCTTCACGCTGCTGACAGCTCTTTGAGGCGCGCGTGGAAAAAAACGCGCCGTCGACACGGCCTGTCGTCGTTAGACGGACGGACGGCGAGCTACCCATTGCTCGCCGTCCACAAGCCCGCGCCTACGGTGGCCGGGGGCCACGACGTAGCCCCCGACGCCCGGGGCGTCTCCCGCGGCGGCCGGGGAGCAAAGCTGCTGCTCTCTCCTTCTCCCGCTCCGCCACCTCCTTCGCTAGCATCACTGCTTCGCAGAAGGTGGTGACGGCATCCCATTCCGTCTCGCTCCGGACCATAGCTTCGACCAGAGCCGGACGCGAGAGGTCGCCGCCGCCTATCGCCGCTACGAGGACACGGCGGTGCTCAGCCCAAGCAGGGCACACCTCCACGGTGTGTTCCACCGTGTCCTCCAGTCCATCCTCGCAGTGGGAGCACCCGGGCGTTTCCTCCCGCCCGATTCGGTGCAGGAACCTCCCGAACACACCGTGTCCGGTGAGGACCTACGTCAGGCGGAAGGTGAGGATGCCGTGGCGTTTCTCAAGCCACTCCTCAAAGAGGGGTCTTATCGCCGCTATAGTGGCGTGCCCAGCACGGGGTTGCGAAAGTCGCTGTCTCCACGTCGCCATGAGATCGTGCCGGAAGTCTGTCCGCTGCGCGACAACTTGCCGCGGCAGCGGGGTTTCCCCACGGCATAGTGCCTCCGCGCGCCATTCGTGCAGGCGCGCGAGGACTATCGCCTCCAGATCCCATGGCGGCAATCGGGCAAGGAGGCTCGCCGCCTCGCGGGAGATCGTGCGGTAGCCGCGAACCATTTTCACGGCAATCACCCTTTGGGGCGCGTTCAGGTGGTGGACGGCAGGCCGCGCCAAACCACGCACCCGCACCGGGGCCCCGTAAAGGGCCATGGACCGCACGATCCCCGCGTAGAGCCTCCGGCAGGAGGCGTTTGGCCCTCCCAGGTTCGGCAGGAGCCGCCTGAAGGCAGCCCCGGTCCGTTCCAGTTTGGGAGCCAAACGTCGGAAGTGCTCAACGAAGTTCCATCGGCCGTCGAGGACGAGTCCTAGGTACTTCAGCGTCGACTCGACGCCGATGGATACCCCTCCTACCATCACTGCGGATCCCGGTGGTGGCCTGTTTGACCGAGGACCATGGAAGTGCATGGCCGCGGACTTGTGCAGAGCCACCTCGAGACCCAGTTGCCGAATCCTCTCAACGACTATCGCAACCCCACGTGTCATAGTTTCCGCCGCCGTGCCTGCGAGCCTGCGACGCATATTTTCAGCCGTGGACTTGATATGTTGTAATGATGATAATGATAAGTTAGTAGAGTCCGTTTGGGTAGAGCGCTAAGATCATCAACCTTTGACAGTATTTGCGCCGCGTTCGCGTGTTTCTCTCTCTCTCTCTCTCTCTCATTATTGAGTGTATACAGGTTTTTGTACATAATAAATAATAAAAAATAATAACAATAATGAATCCTGACAGTGTTTCTGCATAAGTTCCGGATATTGCTGATGGAGTTAGTTAAGTAGAGATTTTATACAGACGATGATAAATGCTTATGTATTTTTTTGTACATAATAAATAATAAAAAATAATAACAATAATGAATCCTGACAGTGTTTCTGCATAAGTTCCGGATATTGCTGATGGAGTTAGTTAAGTAGAGATTTTATACAGACGATGATAAATGCTTATGTATTTTTAGCTATTACGCATTATAACCTCTCCATTATTGTATCTTTTTTTATGTATTTTTATTTATAGGAAAAGGGTGACAAGCGAGCACACAGTCCACCTGATGGTCAGTGGTTGATGTGGCCCATAGAAATCTACATCTATCCTCGTTATCGAATATCGAATGCCTCTTTTCTGTGAGAGCGAGGTCCTTCCCCGGTTGAGCCGACCCATTCGTGCTACAACTATACAATTAATATAGCTGCAGCATGGCTCTACCACGTAAGAAATCTATCGTCTATCTATCTGTATATATATATATATATATATATATATATATATATATATATATATATATATATATATATATATGTATATATATATATATATATATATATATATATATATATATATATATATATATATATATATATATATATATATATATAAGGGATCTTCGTTCCATCCGGGTGTCCCTTGATACCTCTCAAGTTTTTTAAAATTGTACTGAGTGCCGAACTTACAGTTCATATGATTGTAAATGACTACAGTCGTTCATGGATGTCTGCTACTATTTTTAAATATAGAAGGCTACAGATTTATTAGCTCCGAAGTCTAAGGTGGAATGCCTTACAGTGAATATTATTATACTGGCTCTATATAGCTTTCAGACCTGGATACAGTGGTGCACGACGGTAAAAGTGTGAACAAAAAAGGAGTTCTCCCTGAACTTAGTTGGATTAGCCATGGCGGGATTTCATAATTATGTTTATCTTATATATTTGGCAGTAGTGTTCAAAGCAAAACTTTATTAAACACGCTGTACAAAAACACGCTGTATAAAACACGCTGTATAAAACACGCTGTATAAACACGCTGTATAAATACGCTCTATAAAACAAGCTGTATAAAACATACTGTGTAAAACACGCTTTATATCCTTAAATTAAAAAGGACTTCTAAAAGTTGTAGATGAAAACATATTATAGCGTTAATGAATTTTTCTTCGTTTGTATAAAACATGTGTACTACACACGTTCACGAATGTGCCCTCCTTTCTGCCAAGGAGGGTCGCGTTCGTATACGGCTTAGAGATCTCCAGTTAGACCGTTAAGCCAGTCCCTAAAAGGCGGTGTTTAGTGGGTAAAAGTCTCCACATAACCACGCAGCCGGCTGCGTGGTATGCTATGAGCATTCACCGTCTCCCTCCCCCGCTTTCCGGAGGGTTGCCCATATTTGCTTCGGGCGCAAAAAAAAAACGTTCACGTCACGTGCACATTTTTAAAGTCATTAAAAACTCAGTGTGATAGAGCCCACATTGTGAATACCCGCAATTTAGGGTTCACAAAAATAAAATATTATAATAACCTCGTGCGATTACGAAAATTCTTTGTTGTATTGTATTTTCTGTATTCAGCCTTTTGTTTTGGGTTTCAGCTTTTAATGCATAGAACGAAATATTAGTCTTTTCTTCTTTACTTATTATAGTTGTTGCTTGTTGACGACTTTGTTTTTTTTATGTACTGAGTTATTAGTGAATGGAGCGAATTGCTTGCAGCCAGTATTTTAATGTTAAAAAAGCAGGCTACTAAAAGTTTTTGTAGGTCATTATTTATCTTGGTTCCAATTTTACACGCAGTATCGATACCGTAAATTACTGTAATCGATGCCTCACCTCATTAATATAAAAAAATATTTTTTATGGGGAAATATTTTACTAAAAAGAATTAATACATAGAATGTTTTATCTGTCTGTCAGAGTCTTCCCGTAGGTATGGTAAACTTTAACTTAGGAAATTGTTTTGAAAATGTCAAAAACATTCTCGATTATTAATATCAAAACAATCAATATAAGTTAAACCAAAGCTTTTTAAGTCGAAATAAAATTAACACGCCCAGGACTATGCTATTTGTGTTTGTCAAACAATAGGTAAACTTTTATTTTGTGAGAATGAATCAAGTAACTCAGTCCATAAGTTCTCTAGAAAATAACTCAATTAAAAAGGTGTATAAATTACGTTAAGTGATATTGAATTAATACTTGAAGTCGTTTTTTACTCTTGTTTTTATTTCAACAAACTCGCCGTTATAAGCCCGTATTCATATGCAAATGCTATTGCATGCGTATGAATAGGTAAAAATTTTAGTATTTTCTTTGGTCTTTGAAATTGGTGTATTTTCACTTGGCAGAGTCAACCTGCAGCTTTCTTATGGCTGCAGCAGGAAGGTGCTGGCTCGACCAGGATAGGACCGTGCTCTCACAGAATAACCATTAGTACTGGACACATATGGTAACTTTAGAGAAATGGAGATCATTTTTACTGAAAACGAGGTGTTCCATCTTAGTTTTCAGGGTTAACAACGCATCTGCATTTTGATTCTTAACTGAGGATAGATGTAAATGTCCGTGGGCCGCAGCATCCACCTATCATTCACGTGGACTGTGTGCTCTTTCTTGCTCATATATTATTAAAACAAATATGCCTTACTTGTGTCTCAGAGACAACATTAGATCCTTTACAAGTTAACAACAGTGCTAGTGATATATGATATATCTATCCAAGCGTAGTTTTGCTTTACGCGCAGACAAAAGCATTATAATAGAAAAATATACAATCACATAGTACGTAACGCGTTACGGGTCAGTTGGTTAGGTAAACGAACAGGAAACGGACAACGATTTTAATCCTTATTATGCTGTCTTAAAATACAATTTTAAAAAGTACTTTGAAACAATATTTTAACGCGTGTGTGAAAAAAATGAAGAGGTTGCCAGTGCTAAAATTGCGGTTGTGTTTAATTATTCATTTAGGTTGTGTTTTTGAATCACATAAGAGATTTAAAGATACCTAAATGCTTTTCGCCCGTATTTTTGAATCTCTATGTGAACTTCGTTATCATCATAATTTTAACATGGGGTTTTTATAGCATTGGGTGACAAACGAGCATACAGTCCTCCAGATGGTAAATGGATTCTGTAGCCCATAGACATCCACATTTATCCTCAATCAAGAATCAAAATGCAAATGCGTCCTCACCCGTGAGGACTAAGATGGAATGCCTCGATTTCATTAAAAAGGGTCTCCGGTTCTCTACACTCATCATACGGAACATAGCAGTATTACGCTGCTATTTTACGCTAGTATTCTTTGAGAGCGTGGTCCTGCCCCAGTAGAGCTAGCTCAGGCCTGATAAAACATGCAGGAAGTCAGTGAATGCAGCAATCCAAGCAATCAATTTGCTTTTGAGACGTTGGAGTTTTCTACGTGGTAGAGCCACGCTGTAGCTATATTATAAATGTATCACGAATGGGTCAGCTCGATCGGGGCAGGACCACGCTCTCACAGAATACCAGCGTAATGCTGTTGTGGTTCGTATAGTGAGTTTTGGGAACTGGAGACCCATTCTACTGGAATCGAGGCATTTCATCTTAGTCCTCACGGGTGATAACGCATTTGCATTTTGATTCTTAATTGAGGATAAATGTGGATGTCTATGGGCCACAGTATTCACTTACCATCAGGTGGACTGTGTGCTCGTTTGTCACCCAATGCTATAAAAAAATCTATTACAATATAAACTTGAATATCCTCACCGAAGCGTAGCCTGTCAAGATAGCCTGCCTGGAAAGATCAGCCGCTTTTGACTTATCGTGAATGAATACAAGATTAACACAAAAATACTGCAGTTTCTCTAGGTGATGGTTCTTGATAAAGTTATATTTTTTGTGTTAAAATTATGAATAAGTAATATTCGACGTACCTAATAGAGTAACACAATGTAAGTATTACATCAACGTGGACTTCGTGTCGAGGAAGTGAAGCCAGTGTTGCAGAACTTGCGTTTTCGTTTGTAAACTACTTTAAATTCCGCCATTAGCAAGCCATCTTCTCACTATTGTGTTAAGTTACGTAATAAGAATACAACTCATTTAGGTTAATTTTTAACCGAGTTTAAAAACTAGACGTAGTAATATATTCTGCGCGTATGTTTTTTGTGTTCACCAATTTCTCAAAAGCAGCTGAAGTGATTTGATTTATTCTTTTTTTATCAAATAGCTTGTTCTTTACGGGTTATCCCATATAAATTTAACGAAAATATTTCATCCCTAAGAGTGGAAAAAATAGGGTAAAGATATTTATTGCACCTATTTTGCGACATTTTATTATCTTTAGTTTGTTATATTTCTTTTTGACCATTTTAATAAACTTAAAGGGTTAAAGTATGGAAAAAAGGGGATGAAAATATTTTTAATGTACCTATTTATACGACATTTTTAACTTGAGTTTGTTATATTTCTTAGACCATTCGAAAGGTTAAAGTAATTCAATTTTTAACAAATCGTACAATCCGAATTCAAGACTAAAAGATTTATAATAGTTTTAAATTATCACACTGCTAAAGCCGTGGTAGCTCAATGGCTAAGCGCTTGCGATAAAAAGCACAGGACGCGAGCAACCCGGTTGGATCCCCGCCAGCACCAATGAAATTGTTAATTGCAATTTTAAGTGCTGATTTGAAACCTGCATCTTTGAGAAATCATAAAAATATATATTTCGAAGACATATGAGGTTCACTAACACGCATTTGGGCAGCGCGGCGGACATGTTCTTGCCCTAAAACCCTCTCAGAAATAAGAGGAGGCCTGTGCCCAGCAGTGGGACGTATATAGGCTGTAATTTTAACTTTATGCTTATAAAGTTAGTGCACAATTTGTATCGAAATATTAAAGTTTACGACTAAAGTCAAGTACATAATTCACAAACAGAGTTTGTAAATCCAATGTTGTGTGACGGAGTTAGGTTGTGGGTTAAACAGGAACACGGGCTTAAAAAGGTTACATTATGAGTGGCTCCCAATAGATGGCAGTATGACCTTCTCCTTAACGTCAGCAAGATGAGCAGCAGCGTCTGGTACTGGTTACCTCTGGTGATCCTCAATCTGCATTCTAGGCTTTTAAAAAAACTTCCAAGCATGGAGATTAAAAAAAAACTTTCCACTCTTACTAAGTTAGTTCACATAACATACTTAGTAGGAATGCTACAACAAAAACTAATTCAAGTTAATCTTTGAGTGATGTCGATTAAGGCAAATACTTCCTATAATTATATATTTTATACTACATGAAGCCTCACTACAGCAATATTATGGTTGTTGTACGAAAGGTTGGACTCGACTGGTGAAGGACCACGTTTTCATAGAATACAGAGTGTACAGATCCGGAGAACCTTTTTACTAGAAACGAGGCATTCTAATTAGTCCTCAGGGTTGACAACGCATCAGAATTTTGATTCTTAATCGAGCATAGATGTAGACGTCTATGGCAGTATCCACTTAAAATCAGGGTGAACTATGTATTTTGTCATTATTAAAAAAAGTCGTGCTTTCGATGGATGCATCATTTGGACTATTTTCGAAATGCTCTGTTTATATGTAAAATGAGGACTCAAAAGTCTCGTATCAGATATGGCTAGGTGTGACAACTAGTGTTTTTTTTCGCGAGACAATACTGAACAAGGTCAATTTGTCATGCAGTCTTGGCCTAATTTCCAAGTTCTCATCAAAGCGCGGCCTCTAATACTGAAGGCAAGAATGTCTGCAGTGGCCCACTTACTAGTGCACTTCGAATGAACATCGCGACATACGGTACTTGGCATGTTGCAAACACGTTCGCACTGCATACCCTGCCTTATTCGTTGTCCGTCAAGTCGTCGGTTGATCGAGCATACAACTTTTTCCACGCTTTATATTGACATGTATGTCAATCTATGTAAGTACGTATAAATGTAATAGATTATTGTAATTCGGTTTATAGCCAACTTCGAAAAAGGAGGTTAACACTTTGACTGTATGTACTACTTACTACCCGCGCGTTTAGAGAATGGTATCGAAAATGGCGTTGCCTCTATTCACCACTCGCTCCCACATTATTGCTATCTATACTCACCCCGGTAAAGACTGCAAAAAAATACGTTAAGATATGAGTTTCGCGTACGTTGTATAACTTCAGTCAGAGCTGTTATTGGAATCAATAATAACAAAGAGCCAACTAATAGAAAAAAAAAATTGTCCAGTTTCGTTAATTTGTGTGCTACGACGAGTTCTAAGAGTTTTCTTCATAACTATTGTTGATTTCGTTTGTAAATATTTTTATATAAAATATTTACATGCTATTGAATCATTAGTAACTATTTATTAAATTTTCGTTTGGCTGAACACTTTACGAACAAATACAGAGTAACACCAAGAGTGATATAGCCTAAATTTTATAAAGAGATAAGTTATAATATATGGTCTTTAATGATTACCTTAAGTCTAACATACATCCTTACTTATAAATGTTATTTTAAAATTCATTCACCTCAATACAATTATTTTCAAATATTTTCCCGTTAATAGAAAATTTACAATTAACCGAATAACATAACCTTATAACGATATGCCGTTATAATCGAATTTTCGTTAATGGTACTGTGCATGTTAACGGTACGTGCTCGATGGGCCGCCATTTCTAATCCTATTCTTTAACGGACTGTATGTAACGTGATACCTTTGTCGATTGCGAACCGATTTTGATGATTCTTTTTTTATTAAATAAATTATACTTCAGGGATGGTCTTATATAAATTTGGAGAAAAAGCTCCACTCCTAGGGGTGGCAAACGTGAATCAAATCTTAGACGCCATTGATATTGTTATATTCATTAGTCTACTAATTTAATTCTTCTTTATAAAATATTTTAGGACTGACTTCAGAATGTTAAATCAATTTATTCTTTTTACCGACTTCAAAAAGGAAGAGATATTCAATTCGAGTAAAAGTTTTTTTTAAGTGTGTTAACTCAAAACTTTTCTCTGGGTGAACCGATTTTGATGATTCTTTTTTTTATCTGAAAGCTGATACTTCCCGTGTGGTCGCCATATAAATATATATCAGATCCGAATGGTGGTTTTTGAGTTATCCTTAATAATGCGTATTTAACTGAATTCGACTACATTGATGTTGTTCTCATTTTAATTATATTGAAGTCCGTTGTACAAAATTTTTAATTTTACCACTTATTAGTAGTTGAAGTCTGCTTTTATTTTTATTGAAAACATGATTTTGCACCCACTTCCAGACGTCTTGTTATCTGATTTAGTGCGTGTTGCCAGTGATGACTCATGGAACTGAGATGTGGTCCTTCACAGCTGGCCGTATGCGGACGCTCGAGGTATTTTGTTCTGTTGTTTCTCTGCGTCATAAACTTAGAAATGAGGATATCTGCAGTAGAACCAGTGTGACCGACATAGCCCAACGGATTAGTGAGCTGAAGTGGCAATGGGCCAGCCATATAGCTCGAAGAACCGACCACCGATGGGGAAAAAAGGTTTTCGAGTGGCAGCCTCGTACCGGTAGGCGAAGTGCAGGGCGACCCTCCACTGGATGGAGTGACGACATGGTAAGACATGCAGGAAGTCGATGGATGCAGGTGGCTTACAACCGTGCTTTGTGGCATTCCTTGGGGGAGGCAAATGTTCAGCAGTGGACATTTGAAAGGCTGTAATGATGATGATGATGATGATGATGTGCAGACGTATTAAGAAACGTTGTCTTGGCATAGCCATATTTTATGATTATAATCCTGTTACTAGCGTCCCAACCAGACTTCGCACTGGTGATTTCTGGATCTCGATAACAGCGCCACCTATCGGGTCCATTGTGAATATAAATCCTCCAGGGATCCAGTCAACACACACACACACACATACACACACACACACACACACACACACACACACACACACACACACACACACACACACACACACACACACACACAAAATGTTATAAAAAATCAGTCGAGTCATTTTCGAGTTTTAGCGAGACTAACGGACAACAATTGATATATCAATCCAACTGCCAAGCGTAATTTCCTACAATGGAAGAGCATTTCGAGCGGTGGTTTGATATAATATCACTTTTGTAACTGCTTAAAAAATTGTTCATAGGATGCGAAACATGTATCAAGAAATTAACTTAAAACTAATTGCCCCCTTATTCATAAAAAATTTATACGCTTGATTAGTTAAATAGTGTTTTGTCTCATTCTGACATATGCGAGACACTTGTTGCTAGAAAGTGGCAAAACATTATCTAATCAAGTGTTTAATTTTTTTATGAATACCGGTAAATAATATAAATAGAGTAAATATATAATAGGGGTGTGAACCCCGCCAGTACCAATTAAATTGTTAATTGTAATTTTAAGTGCAACGAAAACATCGTTGGGAAACCTGCATTTTTATAGGATAAGGGTGACAAGCAAACGCACAGTCCACCTAACGATCCATAGACATTATTATTTATCCTTATTTGCGAATCAAAATAGCGTTGTCAGCCATGAGGACTAAGATGGAATGCTTCTTTTCTAGTAAAAAGGGTCTCCGGGTCTCACCACGCGAAACACAGCAGTATATATATATATATATATATATATATATATATATATATATATATATATATATATAATAATGGAATAAGGTACATTTACATTACAGTATAAAGAATATATTTTTAGTGTTTTTATTTATTTAACAGCCAAATAAAACGCACCCTTAAACCCACACATACAATAATGAGCTTACGTTTATATTATGTACGTACAAACAAACCTAGACTTAACAAAAAGGTTCAAAGGACTGCATACAATTAAAAGAAAAAACATAATGACTTAAATTTGCGGCAAGGGGAACAGGCACATTGTTCGCTAACTCGCATTACGTTCAGCACTGGTGATAAGTAAACTAAAAAGCCAATTCCCGCTGTTTTAATTATATGCTTGCTCGCACACATGAGTACTTTATTATGGCATTAATTTCGTAAACACTTTGCTTCTGAGCTTCAGCACGTCAAGCCATGTTTTTCCATCATCCGATTATAAATTATAATGTGGTTGGCTGTATTATGCAGGGTACATTTCGGAGAGTGAGGAATTGCGTGATTTAATTTCTCCGTCTCCTTTCCATCGAATACTACTATTGCATACTATGCGTCGAATCTAACGATTTGCTTCATCGATAATAATAAAGTTAAAAATCAAAGTAACGACCATATACGTCTCACTGCAGGGCACAGGCCTGCTTTCATGTCTGAGAGGGTATTAGGGCAAGAATTTTCCGCCGCGCTGCCCCAATGGCGAACTTCACATGCCTTCGAATAACTATGTATTTTCTTATTTTTCGGACATGCATTTACGTGGTAGAGCCATGCTGCAACTTTATTAATTGTATAGTTGTAGCACGAATGGGTCGCTCCACCTGCGTAGGACCACGCTCTCACGGAATACCAGCGTAAAATACCAGCTTAATACTGCTGTGTTTCGCGTGGTGAGACCCGGAGACCCTTTTTACTAGAAAAGAAGCATTCCATCTTAGTCCTCATGGCTGACAACGCTATTTTGATTCGCAAATGAGGATAAATAATAATGTCTATGGATCGTTAGGTGGACTGTGCGTTTGCTTGTCACCCTTATCCTATAAAAAATGCAGGTTTCCCAACGATGTTTTCTTGCACCGTCGAGCACGTGGTAAATCAGCACTTAAAATTACAATTAACAATTTAATTGGTACTGGCGGGGTTCACACCCCTATTATATATTTACTCTATTTATATTATTTACCGGTATTCATAAAAAAATTAAACACTTGATTAGATAATGTTTTGCCACTTTCTAGCAACAAGTGTCTCGCATATGTCAGAATGAGACAAAACAATATTTAACTAATCAAGCGTATAAATTTTTTATGAATAAGGGGGCAATTAGTTTTAAGTTAATTTCTTGATACATATTTCGCACCCTATGAACAATTTTTTTAAGCAGTTACAAAAGTGATATTCTATCAAACCACCGCTCGAAATGCTCTTCCATTGTAGGAAATTACGCTTGGCAGTTGGATTGACTCGCAGTCTTCGGTCACAGTTTATTTGATTGAAGATTGCAGGGTTTCTCGCGTACTGTGAAATTTATAGCGAGCACTTACCCTCTGAGCCACCGCGGCTCTAAGGCATTGTTCATAACGCGTAGAGCAAATGAGCGGAATAATTTTCCAGCATCCGTCTTCTAAGGCAAGAGTGAATATGCTTTCATTAAGCTAAGGCATTGCATCATCACTTACCATCAATTGCGTTAGTAGTTAAGCACTTATAACAGTCAAAAAGTAGGTTTTCACGACATTAAAGGTCAGATCTTATTCACGTCCTTCGTTTACGTCACAGTAGCTGAGCGAAGCCAAAGTCAAGCATATACCTGCTTTTGATTAGCTTGCCGTGACTAGATACATCTTGAGGTACTTTTACAAAAGACGTTTTACGTTCCGCCGAAGAGTATTAGTTAGTTTTACCATTTGCTGTGGTAAAGCCATGTTGCTGTTATAGATACAGCATAAACGAGTCGGCTCAACCACGTGGTAGAGCCAAGCTACAGCTATAATATGATTGTAGCACGAATGGGTCGGCTCGATCGGGGAAGGACCATGCTCTCACAGAATACCAGCGTAAAAAGGCAGCTTAATACTGCTGTATTTCGTATGGTGAGTGTTAAGAACCGGATAACCTTTTTTACTCGAAACGGGGCATTTTATTTCAGTCTTTAGGGGTGACAACATATCTGGGTTTTGATTCTTAATCGAGGGTAAATGTAGATTTCTATGGGCCACAGCATCCACTTACCATCAGGTGGACTGTGTGCTCGTTTGTCACACTCATTCTATAAAAAAAGAAAGGACCACACTCACACAGATATTTGATAATCATCAATATCCTTACAACCATTCACACGTCCATTGCTGAACATAGGCCTCCACCAAGGAATGCCACAAAGCACGGTCCTGAGCCACCTGCATCAGTTGACTTCCTGTAAGTCTTATTAGGTCGTTACTCCATGTGTGTGGCTGCCCTGAAATTAACGCAATGTTTTTTTCAATTAACGCATATTAAAACATTTAATTCATTGACTCTGCTATTCCATGAAAGAATGTCATGGAGTTTCTAAAGGTTTTCATATTTAATTGTATCCATTATCCATCCATCTTTAACAGCCTATAAAACTCCACTATTAAACGTAGTTCTTCCCCATAGCGTGTTTGTTTTTTATAGGATAGGGTGACAAACGAGCACACAGTCCACCTGATGGTAAGTGGATGCTGTTGCCCCTAGACATCGACATTTAACCTCGATTAAGAATCAAACTGCAGATGCGTTGTCACCTCTGAGGACTAAAATGAAATGCCGCGTTTCCAGCAAAAGTGGCTCCGATTCTCTACACTCACCATATGAAGCACAGCAGCATCAATCTTATATTTTACGCTGGTATTCTGTGAGAGCGTGGTCCTTTCCTAGTCGAGTCGTCCCATTTGTGCTACAACCATAATATAGCTGCAGGGTGGCTCTACCACGTTTAAATAAAAATAAGTGACTACTTATCTTTAGTACTACACAGTTCTTATAATCGAATACTCAGTATTCGATTACAGAATGCCCAGTGACAAATGCAATTTTCTTTAAAATAAAAAAAAGAATATGGTTCTTAATTTGAAAAAGGCTGAGACGGCCGTTATTGACTCTCGGCATAATTCGATTGTTCTCGACAGATATAGCGTTCATCGATTGACGTCCGTCAGAGGGTCGGAAGCCTATCAATTTTTCACAGCGACTTCAATTTTGACTTAAAAATGCTTCTTAGAATTAAAAGTGTTAATTATAATTAATCGATAAAACTGAAGTTACAGCCTAGTTCGTTAATTGTAATTTAATTTATCCATAAAAAGTATAAGGTATAAGGTGTAAGGATAAAAGGTATAAGGATTGAAAATCGGTTTAAAGTGTCAGTACGGTGCGTTATTTAGGTCCTAAAAAGGTTCTAGATTTAGGTCCAGCTTTAAGATACCGGTTTTAAAATACCGAAATTGATCATTAAAGTAGTTAGAACTTAATTTGCTCCTTTCTGCGTAATTAAATAAAATAATGTGCCCTGCCCAGTTTGAAGAAAACCACCCGCAATCACCACCAATCCCAGCACCACCACCACTTCCAATACCACACTAGAACAGACACACAACTTTAATAATACGTCTTCACCTATGAAATTGGCGTTCTGTTCAACTGGCTATTTCAAATCAAAATAATTTTTGTTTGGCTAAGAATTCTAATTTCAAATTAATTGTGTTTTAAAACATAGAATTCTTTTTCAAAATTATTCATTTGTTTATAGATAAGCGCTATGTTTTAACACAATTGAATCTTTCTCGTCATCATGGATAATTTAAAAAATCGAGTAGGTGGAATATGAGTACCGTCGTGGAAGCAACGCGGCACAAGCGACACGTAACATCAACGACATTAACGGAAAGGAACACACCTGTTATTGGTTTGCCCGCTTCCGTTCCTGATATTTAGACCAGAAAAATGAACCTCTGAAAACTTTGGTTGACAATGAAGAATTAAAGACGATTGTGGAAGCTGATGATACTCAATCTACAGATGAATTAGCAGCAGGTTGCGACGTTAGCATCAAAACAATATTGGCACATTTGTATAAAATTGGCAAGATAAAAAAGCTTAACAAATGGGTGTCCCACGAACTCAATGATCGTCAGCGCGAAGAACGCGTCGAGACGTGTCTTGCACTCTTCAATAGGCACACAAACGAAGGAATTTCGAACCGCATTGTTTCCTGCGACGAAAAATGGATTCTATTTGACAATCGAAAGTGCTCAGCAAGCAAGTATTTCATAAGAAAACGTTTCATAGGTAACCTAATATAAGTAATGAATTTCCGCAAAGTAACGCCTGATTTTATGATTTTATTTTTGTTCGGTATTTTTTGAAATTACATTTAGATATAAAACTGATGAAACATAAATAATACTTTTTGGTCTTATTGACATAATAGAAAAAACTGAACTGGTTAGGTATTTAAATGAAAAATCATGAGTGTTTTATTATATGCATTAGTTTAGTTAAAATTTTCGTATTTTTAAAAAATACTAAAAAAGGGCTCGAAATAATAGATTTTCTCACAAAACTAGGTGTTTGCGCCACTTGCACTATCGCTTAACGCTCAAGGGATTCGTTAATTATTATCCAATAAGATTACTGCACGCACCGTATAACATTATTTAATACATTTGAACCAGCAGTTTGGTGGTTGAAGGCCAAATGCCAAATCCACCAGTAGGGATCTTGAAAAAGTCGGACCGAAGACAGGACGCGAACCAAGGCATTACGATTCCGCGACCGCTCGATGTCCACTTGAGTTATTACGATCATTGACACAGTAGCATTTACTTTCTTATATTGTAGCAGTTTTTCATTGCCTGAAAACACGGACAAAAAGACATTTTCTAAAAATAAATCCTAGCTAGATTTATTAACCACGAAACTCCCTGGACACTAAATTTTATGAAAATCGTTGGAGCCGTTTCCGAGATTCCGATTATACTATATATTATACTATATATATATATTGTAACTTCAACCGTAATTATAGAACAAAGAAATTTATTACTGCAACATAATTTTATGATTGTCGTTCTGTAGTGACGAGTGACGACATACTGTGTGGTAGTAGGACAGATAATCCACGACCCCACATTATCCCGAGGGTGTCGTAAGAGGCGAAATAGAAAAAAAACAGGAGACGGGCAGAAGCGTTTTTGCGATAACAGCACAAATAAATAAAAACTGCGGTTGCCAATTTTAATAAATGCTTTGTCATGACTGACGTACTGTTACTCAATGAAATCAAGCAAGTTGGTAATTGTTTCTTTCGTTTACCGGTAGATAAATGTAGTTATTGGTTCTCATTTAGGTTTCGCTTACACTTGTAGTATTAAAATCTCTAATTACCGATTATTTACCATTATTTTTGGAACCTATTCAATCATGTTATTTTGACAAAAATTTTGGTTCAAACCTGAAACGTTCTTAGACTTACGGCGTAGTCGCCAATACTCCGATTCTGATGTTTTTTATAGAATGCGGGTGACAAACGACCACGTAGTCCATCTGATGGTAAGTGGAGAATGTGACCCATAGACATCTACATTTATTCTCAATTAAGAATCAAAATGTAGATTCGTTGTCACCACGTAGGACAAAGATGCAATGTCACATTTCCTATAAAAAGTGTCTCCGGTTCTCTACACTCACCATACGAAACACAGCATAAGCAGCATTAAGCTGCTATTTTACGCTGGTATTCTGTGAGAGCGTGGTCTTTCCCTGGTTGAGGCCATCCATTCGTTTTATAACCATAATATAGCTGCAGAGTGGCTCTACCACGTATAAAGTATAAGTTACAGCTTGTATACATTCCACTGCTGGGCACAGGGCCTCCTCTTAGTTCTGAGAGGTTTTTAGGGCAAGGAAATGTCTGTCGCGCTGCAGCTGCACTAATGCGTGTTGGCTGACTTCACCTCTGGAATATTTTATTTTTTAAATTTTTCTGACATGCAAGTTTCCTCACGATGTTTTCCTTTACCTCCGAGCACGTGTTAAATCAGCACTTAAAATTGCAATTAACAATTTCATTGGCGCTGGCGGCGACCGAACCCGGGTTACTCGCGTACTGTGAAATTTACAGCGAGCGCTAAGCTCATGAGCCAACATGGCTCCTTGTGAATGTAAATTCTTGCGATCAATAACAATGTGAGAAATAACCACCTTATTAAGGACAAATATAAGTATACTGCAATCTGCGTCGGTGTTGCTAATCGGTGTTGCTAATGTGTCTTGGGATAATTATGTCCTCCAGTAGAGCACTTAACAGAATCGTGAGCAGGGCACTTATAGACAAGAAAATGTTACAAACTGGCATATCAAAAAAGGAGAGGGTCACCCTAAGCTTTGCCTATAGGTACGAGGCTCCACTCGAGAACCGTTCTTCCCCATCGATTGTTGGTTCTTCGAGCTATTGCCGACCCATTTCCACTACAGAGTGACGACCTGGTAAGACCGTGTTTTGTGGCATTCCTTGGAGGTGGCTTATGTTCAGCAGTGGACTTCTGAAGGGCTGTAATGATGATGATGATGACGTTTATTTTTTTGCCTTTTTATAGGAGAGGGGGCAAACGAGCATACGGCTCACCAGATAGTAAGTGGTTACAGTCGCCCGTGAATAACTGCGACACCAAAGGGATTGCAGATGCGTTGCCGGCCTTTTAAAAAGTCTATATCACTAGTGCTGTCGTTAGGTAGGTAGTAGGAGGAAGGAAGCTTCGTAAAAAGCGCTTTGTGCCAAACCCGATCGAAGGCCTTCGCTATGTCCAAACTAACAGCCAACGAGTTAGGAAACCCAGAAGATCACCAGCCAAGCGACCGCGACGGAAACCGTACTGGTGATCACTAATCAGCTGGTGATTCTTAGGGTACCGCGGGAGCTGGCTGTTAAAAATAGATTCCATTATTTTAGAGAACAAGGAGGTGATGACGTTAGGCCTGTAGTTGGACAGATCAGAGCGATTAAATTCTTTAGGGATCGGGTGCACGAAGGCTGTCTTCCATGATTTCGGGACACATTAAACCCGGTGCCAACTCCGGAGCACACGTCTTCAGCACGATAGGAGGGACGCTATCAGGCCCACTCAACTTGTTGATGTCCAGGGAGGAAGTGCTCTGCGCACCGAGCGTTGGGTAAACACGCGTCCTGCATGGAGCACTCACACTGCGGGATGGTCGTCGGTGTATTCCACCGTCATCAAGAGTCGAGTTGGATGCAAAGAGAGAGCCTATAAAAGGCTTGGCAAATGAATACTGCTCGTAAATTGAAATTCGAACGTAAATAAAGATATAAATATTGGGACAAAAAGCCGAGATATAAAATAGGCTATTTTCGCTTTGTCGAAACATGTTTTCAATTCCATGCTCGTCAAAAGATTTAGCGAGGGCTCGCTTTTACCGTTTGATAACTCTCGAATGGACGCACGACCTTCTGGGTATAAAAAGAAAAAAGCTGAATGGGTCGCTACGTGGAAATTGTTAACGTTATGGATTTGTTCACTTGTTAGATAATTTATACTAGTTCTAAATCTAGGGAAGCATAAAGGCTTTTTTCCCTTATCGACCCGCTCACAGTCTATTGTGATACATATTTAAGAATACTGCCAGCATCACTCGGAATATGGTTGTTGCCTGGCCAACATCTCTTGAGAACATTTAACCATACCTATGAAATGAAATGAAAATGTTCGTCAAAATTGTTTCTACAAATCTATAACCGTTTTGAAATGAGGTTTCTCTGACCGGAGAAGGAACGGCGAAGTAAGCTCCATAGGGTCCTCATATTTGTATTTTTTTTAAAATTAATATTACAGACGCGTGAGTTTTTTAATTCCTCGTCATATGGCCGTTTTTACTGACTGGCTTCTAAATTTTATACCTCATTGCACTAAAATTAGCCACTTGCTTGTGCGATACGTAAAGTAGGGTTTCCTTGCGCGAGCTCCATATGTTATTTTCTTAAGTTCAATATTCAAACGATAATGTGGTAGTTACGATTGTGATGTAAACGGTAAGATAGTTTTTTTCTTGTTATCTAGTAAGTAAAACTAGTTTTTACAGATTTTATCGCGTATATAAACTTTTTAAATTCCTGACGTTTCGAGCTTTTTACAGCACCCATGGTCACTTTCTGCTCGAAACGTTGGTAGTATACATCGATCACTAATAAAGAGTAGTATATATGTAAAAAAGATAATATACGCGATAAAATCCGTGAAAACCAGTTTATTTAAATGTGTCGTATAAATATAATAAGAAATCATTTTCTAGTAAGTGCCACGTTTATGCAATGCGTGCATTTTTTGGGAAATTAACATAAGGGAAGTATATTATAGGCTCTATTTTATTGATTTAAAAGACTTTTGTAGTGACATTACACTCAATATAAAAAAAATATATTTGTAATTGTGTACATGCGTACGAACTGAAACTTCACTATGATATGCCATTTTTATTTCAATTTATATTCTACCTATGTAAGTTAAATAACAGGCAAGTTTAAAAGATATTTGTTTTAATTTGATGTATCCTATAAGAGCTATGTTTCAGTTTGTCCCCGATGCGTTTATTTTGGGGAAGTTAAGATGGGTGGAAAATATAATATTTATTTGGGGTATCTATATAGTTTTCTCATCTGGTTGGGTTCTATAAATATGCAATTGTAGATGAAAATGAAAAGATAAATATACATAAATATAAATAAAATAAAATAAAATAGATATTTATTATTATTATTATTATGTATTTCTCTTTATTTCTCAAGATTTTGTAAAATCTTCGTTTTTAAGGGTCTAAGCCAAGTGCGCATCCATTTGAGAATCAAAATTTGAGGTGTCTTCTTGCAAACAATGTCGGACTATACGGTACGTTTTGCAAACGGCTGCTTTTTGCATGGTAATATAACCATTTTCAGGAAGATCTAATCATTTAAGGGAGTGGGACAAACATTTCGGGATCACACCGGTACTGGAGAGCACCAGCGGCATAATATATATTTTGTTCATTTTCCAGATTCTAGTTACTTCTTCTCAGGCATTATTATTAAAAATCCTGTATCCTAGTTTCAAATGTGTAATTGTTCTATTTTAGTTATCTATACAATCCGTTATTAAACTGGTTAACGGTCTGTGCAGATATCACTTCGGAAGGCAGCTTGTCCCACGCTTCAACCACTCTTTGGCTAAGAAAGAGCTTGTGTGGGGTAATATGTGACACGGCTTTGGTTAATGAGATATATATCTAGTAAATAAGATAATGAGGTGATGCCCTCTAAGATACGTAGTTTTTGAGTACTGGACTTACACTTTGTCAAAATTTTCCAGATCATAGAGTCCACGTATAATCTTGTATACCTCGATTAAGTCCCCTCGATCTCTGCGATTTAATTAAAAGTATTTTGTTGTAATACTCCACTCAATATAAAAAATCGAAAAAAGGGGAGGCAAGTTTAAAAATACATTCGGTTATAGTCAAATATCATCATCCTGAATTGCATCCATCGACTTTTTGTATATCTCACCAGACGTCACTCCATCTAGAAGCGCGCGTCATTACAATTCATTCTTTGTTTTTCATTTCATTTGGCCAAAACTCTAGAAGTTAAGATTCGGTGACACGTCACATCAGATGGATAGAAAGTAATAAAAAGGATTCTTTCTATATCAGCGGAACCCTAAAAACGTTGGGTAATATGATATATGGTTTAAATATTATGTAACAAAATAATGTGGAAGCATTATGAACATACCGGTATCATCGCACTGCACTTCCTTTGTACGCTTCGTGCGATGAATTTAATTTCAGAATTAATGGTTAATTCGGTGTAACTTAACAATTTGTTGTTGACATTTTCATTATTTAATTTCGTGTCCTATCTTTATATTTAAAAATTCATCTGTCTGTGTGTATGTAACTGAACTCCTAAACGGCAGGACAGACTTAAATGAAGTTTTGTGTGAGTGATTAAGTTGATTCGAGAATAGTTTAGATTATTAATTGGATCCGGTAGGTGGCGCTTTTGTCAAGATCTAGAAATCACACATGCGAAGTCAGGGTGGATCTCTAGTATATTATATAACTCTTATGTATATGATGTGTTTGTAACTGAACTCCACCTAAACGTATGGACCGATTTTGATGTATTTGTGTGTGTTTAAGTTTAGATAGTTTAGTTTAGGTTTACAATTGGAACCGCTAGATGGATCCAGAAACCACTCTTGCGGAGTCGGGGCTGATTGCTAGTGTCATATCAATACATTTATGAAAATGTAATGTACGTAGACAAGAATAAACGTAGTTTTGCAAAAATAAGTGATATTCATTCTGTAAATACTCTAGGAATTAAAAAAAATAAAAGAATGAAAAAAGAATTAAAAGAAAAATTGTGCCTGACAAGCTTGTAGTACCAGTTACTCGACTCCGCCGAGTCAGTAATTCATTCTTGGGGCGATGTATTATACGCTTTCACAACTAAATCCCAGAAAATATACAAAATTTGTCATACGCAAAGATCAACTTTTTAATAAACTAAGTTTGTATAAAAAGGGTTATTATAATATTAAGGAATTTATGGATGATAATAAACCCTGGGAAGGGTGATCGCTACCAAGCTATTTCTAATTTGTCTTGTGTTGTTAATTTTAAACATGATTGTAAGCTATTATTTGAAAAAAAAAAAACAGTCCCGCTGGGTTTCTTGCTGGTTCTTCCCAGGACAGAGGTTTTTTTTTTTGCGAACCAGTGGTAAATGAAAAAAGTGACTGTCAATAAGTATTGTTTATAATCTACATTGAATAAAAAAAGTTTCTGTTTCTGTTTCATATAATTCGAATCTTGGTCGGTTTTCTTTTTACCCGAGACGGAACGGAGAAGGTATTATGTTATATATATATATGTGTGTGTTTTTAGGGTGAGAGTATGTTTGTGTTTCTGTGTGCAAATGAATGTTCCCATTTATCTCCAAAACGGTTATTCTGATTTAGATACGGTTTTCTGTAAATGGTACGTATCGGGTTATCGGCAATGGTTCTTAGATAGGTGTTATGGTATTATCTTGCCTGGAAGCACTGCAATGTTTCGTGTAAATGCATATTTCTATACGGATATCTTTAAAACGGTTGTACCGATTTAGATCTCTTCGAGGAGATGGTGTTACTGCTGCCCGCCTAAACGGTAAGTCGGAGGTAAGACTGTCCCGTTTTAGAGAAGACTAATAGTATCAAGTATCTTGGCATATTATTTGACAACACCTTAACATTCCGTTCTCATATTAAAACACTATGTGATAGAGTGCGTATATGAATGTGGAGGGACACACGGGCAGAGGAAGGCCGAATAAAAGATGGATCGATTGTGTGAAGAGTGATATGAGAATGAAAGGAGTAAGTATGGAAATGACGGCTGATAGAGAGGAATGGAACAAGAAGGTTTACTGCGCCGACCCCAGATAGTGGGAAATGGTTTAGAGAATGATGATGGTGATAGAGTGCGTAAACTGATTTTTATATTTAAAAAATTAAGACATGTTGCTAATAGAGAAGTACTAAAATTGGCCTATTATGCTTTGTGTCAATCTTTATTAACATACGGAATTGAAGTCTGGGGTGGTGCAGCCAAAACACATATTATTGAACTAGAGCGTGCGCAAAGATCACTTTTAAAAGTTATCCATTTTAAACCCTACTTATACCCAACTTTATATTTGTACAGAATTAGCGAAGTTCTTACAGTTCGACAACTATTTGTGCTACATATAGTTTTAAGACAACATACAATTTCAAAAATAACTCAAAAGGAACATTGCCGCCGTAATCATCTGGTAGCTCAGTCAGTGCCTTTCTTCACATCTTTTGCTAGGAAATTCTTTACTTTTTTGGGTCCGTATTTATATAATAAATTACACCAAAAATTATCTATTTATGAAGTCAACAGATGGTAATGTAAAAATAGACTTGTGGAATATCTTCAGACTCTTTCATACACAGATACTGAACAATTACTCCAAGTTATCTCATAAATATTCACGGACATACACGCAGACATGCTAACAGTCACAAACTCTCATACTTACGCTACAAAAATACGTGGTTTTTGTATCTTTTATTTTATATTTTTTATTTTTTCTCTAAATATTATTATTTCTAACCATAACATAAGTGATCTCCTTATAATATTATACTTTTTGCCAAGTAAATTTGGGGGGGCCTGGTGACCTGTAATACGGGTCTTTGAACCTACACGGGCACCAGTCTCCCAAGAATGACAAAATATTGTTAAATAAATAAATTATTATTATGGGGTATCTATAAAGTTTTCTCATCTGGTTGGGTTCTATAAATATATAATTATAAATGAAAATGAAAAGATAAATATACATAAATATCAATAACATAAAATAAATATAAAAATACATAAATAAATAAAAGCCCAACCAGATGGAGGCCCTCGGCAGGGGAGACCAAACGGCCGAGGGTTAGGGTGAAAGGGAAAGAAACCGGCGGACGATGCGGGCGGTATCGATGAGCACCGCCTTCTGCATTTGAGCCCGGAGCGGTCCGCCACGTAGTCCCAGTCGCCTCAGATGACCCGAGAGGCTGACTGGGATTAGCCCGTTTGCAGAGACGACTACAGGAATAATTTCAGTCGGCAGACCACCCCACATGTAGGTCACCTCGTGAGCCAGGTCCAGATATTTTGTTTGCTTGTCTGTTTCGGCTTTCACGAGGTTCTCGTCATACGGAATGGTAATGTCGACCAAAAATATCCTTGACTATGCCCGGTCCATCAGCACAATATCAGGCTTATTCGCAAGAATAGTCCTGTCTGTGATGATGGCTCGGTCCCAATAGAGCCTGGCGCGATCATTTTCGAGCACAGCTTCCGGCAAGTACTTGTAATACGGCAATTTCCGATCCACGAGACCGTATTTCAGAGCGAGCTCCTGGTGAAGAATTCTGGCTACTAGGTTGTGCCTGTGCAAGTACTCAGAGTTGGAAAGCGCCGAACAACCGGAGATGACATGCCTAAGTGGCTCACCGGGATGGCGACAAGCTCGACAGATGTCCACGGTGCCATCCTTTAGGATGTATCTCCGATAGTTGTTGGTCTTAATAACCTGATCCTGTATTGCACAGACAAAACCCTCGGTTTCCCCGAAGAGATCACCAAAGCGTAGCCAGTGGAGGGAGGCTACTGTGTCTACGAAAGGCTCATGTAGAGCCTTGTAGAACCTCCCGTGGAGCTCCTTCTCCTTCCACACGGTCTCCCGGTCGGAAACTGTCTGCACTGCCGGGTCTTGCCATTGCTCGTTGGCTAAGGATAGAGGGGTAAGTCCTTTATCACAAGAAATGACGTCCTTACAGAATGGATCATCCGATCTCGCCAGGAAGTAATTACGGAGGCTGCACACTTCGCGATTATGCATGGTGAGCGCGCTCAAGAAGCCACGCCCACCATGCTTTCGCGGCAAGTACAGCCTCATTACCGACGATCTCGGATGATGCATCCTGTGGGACGTCATGGTAGTGCGGACTTTTCTATCCAGGGCGTTAAGTTCAGTCTGAGTCCACCTGAGTATGCCAAAGTTATACATGAGGACAGGCATGACCCAGCCGTTATATGCGTGTGTCTTATTCACACCGGACAAAAGGCTGTTAAGCACTTTGGTCAAGCGTGCATAAAACACGTCGCAAACTGACTGTTTCATACCAGCCTCATCGATACCGATGTTCTGTGACATACCCATTATTATTATTATTATTATTATTATTATTATTATTATTATTGTGGGGTATCAATATAGTTTTCTCATCTGGTTGGGTTCTAATTATACATAATTATAAATGAAGATGAGAAGATAAATATACATAAATATCAATAACATAAAATAAATATTAAAATACATAAATAAATAAAAGCCCAACCAGATGGAGGCCCTCAGCAGGGGAGACCAAACGGCCGAGGGTTAGGGGGAAAGGGAAAGAAACCGGCGGACGATGCGGGCGGTATCGAGGAGCACCGCCTTCTGCATTTGAGCCTGGAGCGGTCCGCCACGTAGTCCCAGCCGCCTCAGATGACCCGAGAGGCTGACTGGGATTAGCCCGTTCGCAGAGACGACTACAGGAATAATTTCGGTCGGCAGACCACCCCACATGTCGGTCACCTCGTGAGCCAGGTCCAGATATTTTGTTTGCTTATCTGTTTCGGCTTTCACGAGGTTCTCGTCATACGGAATGGTAATGTCGACCAAAAATATCCTTGACTGTGCCCGGTCCATCAGCACAATATCAGGCTTACTCGCAAGAATATTCCTGTCTGTGATGATGGCCCGGTCCCAATAGAGCCTGGCGCGATCATTTTCGAGCACGGCTTCCGGCAAGTACCTGTAATACGGCAATTTCCGAGACACGAGACCGTATTTCAGAGCGAGCTCCTGGTGAAGAATTCTGGCTACTAGGTTGTGCCTGTGCAAGTACTCAGAGTTAGAAAGCGCCGAACAACCGGAGATGACATGCCTAAGTGACTCACCGGGATGGCGACAAGCTCGACAGATGTCGACGGTGCCATCCTTTAGGATGTATCTCCGATAGTTGTTGGTCTTAATAACCTGATCCTGTATTGCACAGACAAAACCCTCGGTTTCCCCGAAGAGATCACCAAAGCGTAGCCAGTGGAGGGAGGCTACTGTGTCTACGAAAGGCTCATGTAGAGCCTTGTAGAACCTCCCGTGGAGCTCCTTCTCCTTCCATACGGTCTCCCGGTCGGAAATGCTCTGTACTGCCGGGTCTTGCCATTGCTCGTTGGCTAAGGATAGAGGGGTAAGTCCTTTATCACAAGAAATGACGTCCTTATAGAATGGATCATCCGCTCTCGCCAGGAAGTAATCACGGAGGCTGCACACTTCGCGATTATGCATGGTGAGCGCGCTCAAGAAGCCACGACCACCATGCTTCCGCGGCAAGTACAGCCTCATCACCGACGATCTCGGATGATGCATCCTATGGGACGTCATGGTAGTGCGGACTTTTCTATCCAGGGCGTCAAGTTCAGTCTGAGTCCACCTGAGTATGCCAAAGGTATACATGAGGACAGGCATGACCCAACCGTTATATGCGTGTGCCTTATTCACACCGGACAAAAGGCTGTTAAGCACTTTGGTCAAGCGTGCATAAAACACGTCGCAAACTGACTGTTTCATACCAGTCTCATCGATACCGATGTTTTGTGACATACCCAGGTATCGGTATGTTTCAGCCTCGGAAAGGGTTCTTAAGTTGACGGGCATAGATAAGTCTATGCCCTCAGAGTTAGCAACCCTTCCCCCCTCAACATGGAGGACCGCACACTTATCCGTCCCCAGCTCCATTCCAATGGAACTGCTAAATTCACAAGTGATGTTTAGCAATTCCATAAGATGGGAGCGACTGGAGGCGAATAACTTGAGGTCATCCATATAGAAAAGGTGGGTCACTTTTGTCCCTCCTTTCCGTAGCTGAAATCCCCTCCCGGTGCCCTCCAGTAAGGTACTGAGAGGGTTCAGAGAGAGGCAGAACCAGATTGGACTCAGACAATCGCCCTGGAAGATACCCCTTCTTATCCTTATGTGGTTCTCCGCAGCCATCATCCGCTCGCCCAGATGACAAAGGATCGTACTCCACTGCCCCATACACTGCTCCAGGAAGTCTCTAACTGTACAGTCTATCTTGTACAGCTCGAGGACTCTCTTTAGCCATGTATGGGGCACCGAGTCGAATGCCTTTCTGTAGTCTATCCAGGCGGCGGAGAATTTCCGACGGTTGCGTTTCACCACTTTGCCAATGACCGCGTCAATGAGGAGTGGTTCCTTGGTTCCACGACCACCGCCCCGACATCCATTTTGAGCGCGCGACATCACCTGATTTGAGTCCAGGTGACGAGTGATTCTCGCGCTCAAAATGGATGTTAGTGTCTTGTATATGGTCGGTAGACACGTGATGGGGCGGTATTTGCTCGGGTCTGTGGTACCCTGGTCTTTAGGAACCAAATGAGTGATCCCAGTAGTGAAGAGGCTTGGGAGCGACTTCTGGTTGAGAGCCTCTTGAAACTGTCGGGCAAGCACAGAGTGACACACCATGAACCCCTTCAGCCAGTAGTGATGCAGCCCGTCAAGCCCCGGACTTTTCCAGTTCGGGGCCCTACGGACCGCCTCAGCTACGTCATCCGGCGTTATGATGACGGGGTCCATGGGCATTATTA
This sequence comes from Parnassius smintheus behrii, assembly GCA_036936625.1. Classification (NCBI taxonomy): domain Eukaryota; kingdom Metazoa; phylum Arthropoda; class Insecta; order Lepidoptera; family Papilionidae; genus Parnassius; species Parnassius smintheus. The sequence continues at coordinate 44,760,049 of JAUPFT010000015.1, forward strand.
TTATTATTATTATTACTGAGCGGGTCCTGTTTTAACTATTGGTGAAAAAAAATGGTGAAATAAAACATTCAAAACGGTGGAAAACACGATGGCTGCCATTTTAGTGTTAGAGATAGTTTGGTGGTGCTCGGACAAATGTTGTAGGGTCTGACAAGTGTCAACTGCTGGCGATAAAAAAATCAAGATGGCGGATCTAAGATGACGATCAAATAGAAAAAAACAATGACCCAATTAATGAAATCAACAGACTTAAATACATGTACTAATAAATAAAATATATTAAAATTAAAAAAAAAAATTGAAAACCCACTTTTATTTAAATGCTCTTAGAGAAGAAACTAAACCTTAAATTAAATCGAACCCACCAATAAAGTACGTTACACACTTTATATGATATAAAAGCTTGTCGCGAGATTTACCTGCGTACATAAACAAGAATACAATACCTATGTAACTTGATATTAACATGAGTAGATCTAAGATTTTTTTTAAAATGAAATACGTAGCTGATACTGTCCCGCGCTCAGTTCTCTAACTCGTAAATTGTTGAGTAAATGAACAAAGTCCGCATCGTTTTACTGACGCATGTTGCGTTTAAGTTAAGCGTTAGCGCAAAATCCAAAGTATCTTCAGATGTGGCACCTCTTGAAAATGTGCAAGTAACTTGTAACAATAAGTCCTTTTTACGGATGATAATGATTAAAATCAACAAAAACGAGGACATTTACACTGTCAAAAAGAGATTCAATATTTTTTTAACTTCTGAAGCAACATATGAAACATTGATTTTCCATATGCGCCTCATATATTTTAAACGTTGACCAGTTAACTGTCGATGAGTGGTCGCTGAACCATTTTCGATCATCATTACAGCCCTTCACAAGTCCACTGCTGAACCTAGGCCTCCCCCAAGGAATGCCACAAAGCACGGTCCTGAGGCACCTGCATCCATCGACTTCCTGAATGTCATACCAGGTCGTCACTCCATCTAGTGGGGGTACATATATTTGATATGGTTGCTGTGTTTATCGCTGCGACATACAAATACGTACAGAAAAATAGAAAGGACTAAGGAAAGTCATAATTAGTTTTTTATTATGACAGATCTCAACCCTTTTTAAAACACGTTTTTATTTTTATCTTTCGTGACTTACTTCCTTCAAGTCGGGCGTTTTTCAAAGATTTTATTTAATCCTTTTTCGATTACTTACTTTTTCGTAATATTTAATTTTATTCTTTATTAACATCGATCACTAATTTTGTTAGTGATCGATGTTTATTAAGGTAACATTTTATTTTATTTTTAAATGTACAAATAAGACATTTATTAGATTAAGATTTGATTAAAAAGGAGATAATCGTTTTGGGGCCCACTAGTTTCAGATGTCAACAAGCTCCAGACAGCGCGCATTTTGTCCGGTTGCTCGTTGTTGCGTGTTGTACTTATTTAATGGCCGCCGCCTAATCCTAATGAACGGGAAATAACGCAGTTGGCGAATGATTTCCTTATTGGCGTATTGGGGGAAATTATTTCTTTACTGCAGGCAGGGGTGCTAAATTAACAAAAAAGAAAAGTTATTTGCTCCTTTTTCATCCTATTATATCGTATAAAATAAAATGGCTTTTTTATAATCTTGCACGGAATGCGTACTTCTATGGCCTACATAATTGTTTCGGTTCTGGATGTGGAGACAAGGACAAACTTGTGCAATTTATGTTTATAAACTGCCTCCATAATACAGGAGAAAATCCTAGTGTAGTTGTAACTTTTTTTTAATACAAAAAAAAAATCGTAGAAAAAGGAGTTTATAAAATTTTATAATCATAATCTCTTTCAGTATATAAATAGTGAGGGAGACTGTCCAGACGACCTAATCTGTCTACCTATAGTTGGAAGGATATATTCTATTGCGTTGAGGTAGACGCAACAGCTCGACTCGCGTAATAGGTTCTGTTATCGGTCTGGTATCAGAGCTTATAACGTTTTTAGAGTATTGCTCTAATCAACTCTTATGATCCACCGGGAGGACGAAATAAGTCATTGAGCTATTATGTACTACGTACTAGAGGTGAAACTGCATTCAGCTGCTCTGTTCCACTCAACTGCGGTGCATACACCGCACTTTAATCAGTCACCCGCTAGGCGCTTGTAGAGTCGTGTTGTGTTGATTAAAAAAAAATCTCTTGATAAAAATATGCCGTCGTGTGTACTTAGATATTGCACAAATAATTCAAGAAATGTCAGTTAAAACCAAGGAATTACTTTTCATCGGTTAATAAGATACTTAATCACTAAAAAGTATTATATATATATTAATAATAAAATAAATTATTCCTATTATATAATTTTATCTATGTCAAATATAAAAATTATTATATAAAAAAATTATTATATAATTTTTATATTTGACATAGATACTTTTTAAATATTAAGACAAAAATATCATTAAAATGAAATTGTGATATAATATATTAAATGGGCAAATATTATATACAAAATAAATGACAAAATTTAAAAACTGTACTCGATATAATTTACCTATTTAACAATACAATCTACTATTACCTACTGGTCGTTCTACCTACGTTTATTCTATGATAAAAAAAACTAACCGCGCGAACACGGAGTAGCGCACATTTTTTGTTTGTAATAGCTGTTCTAGTTCTAGTACGTAAGTACATATTACTTCAATGAAATAAGTGAATAGGGTTTTTTTTTGCGTCCGAAGCAAATATGGGCAACCCTCCGGAAAGCGGGGGAGGGAGGCGGTGAATGCTCATAGCATACCACGCAGCCGGCTGCGTGGTTATGTGGAGACTTTTACCCACTAAACACCGCCTTTTAGGAAATGGCTTAACGATCTGACTAGAGATCTCTAAACCGTATACGAACGCGACCCTCCTTGGCAGAAAGGAGGGCGCAGGGCAGAAAGGAGGGCGCAGGGCAGAAAGGAGGGCGCAGGTGAATAGGGTGAGGTGATAGACTTTTATACGCCGCCATCTTGTATTTATTTTTATTAAATTTATTATGTCACTGTCTACATGGCCTTCGGCCAAAAAGTTGTAATGTTCAAAAAGTTATGCTACTGATATTAGACTTGGAATATATGTGCTGGCGTATAGACGAGTGTTCCCCCCGTCATCAAGAGTCGAATTGGAGGTAAAGAGAGAGCCCAGTAGTTCGGCTTTGTCCTCTGCGGCATGGGCCAGTGAATCGTCCTCCCTGTGCAGGTATGGGAGGGATTGCTGACAGAAGTTCCCTTGGACAACCTTAGCGAAAGACCAGAATGCACGTTTTCCTGAAGGAAGTCGAACTAGTTTCTCGAAAATTCTGCCGATGTGCTCTGACTTTGCCTTGGCAATGACACTTTCGGAGGATCTGGAGGCGGAATTATACTTCTTTTTAAGAGCGCTGGTATTTGCATGCCGATACGTCGATGCGTGAGTCGGGCCTGGTAGCGCATCTGCTTATGGCGTAATGCAATTTTGCAGGAATGACCAAAACCATGGTTGGATTCTGCCTGCGATAGGTACCACAGATAATGGAATAAAAAGTTTTAACCCCTGTAGCACCACATCAGCGACAGAATCAGCAACAACGCTATCATCATCAGACGACAAGAAAACTCGCCCCCAAGGGTAGGTTATTTCCACTGTACCACTGTTATGACTGAGCAAAAGATACCACTGTCGCTCACGACAAGTAAATGAACTTTCTAATACAGAACTATCTCATTTTAGGAACCTATAGCATATTAGGCACCTTTACCCAATCTCTTATTTAGAATTTCTGACATCGCAGATACGAGCTTTTTCTTAAGTTGCTTTCACAAGGAAAATGTATTAGTTTATTTATGTATTAATTTCATTATGAATTATATATTATTCCGAATGGATCACTGAGGTAGACATTTTTACCGTCTTTATATTTTTCTTGAAATACAAATTGAAAATAATTATTAGATAAGATTATGGCAAATGCGAAATTGTAATAGTCACATGTAGCGGACGATGTGCAGTAACTCGCGCAATTATTTTAACCCTGGCTAAAGTTAATTGTTGCAGTGGCAATAGTTTATTAATGAATAACAAAATCAAAGAGAATATAATTACTACGTTTAAACACAACTATTATATTTCAATAGCTTTATAGGGCTATAAATCATAATGTAGTTTGTGACCAGAAATGTACGTGACATTTCGACGCTTTGTTGCATGATCTACGACTGATTCAAGAGGTTCGCTACAATACTTTACAAATGAAATTGAATAGATATAATAGTACTATTATATACTACTTACCTAATATACGAGAAAGTAAACATTCGCAAAATAGAATTTCTGCCATTAGACTACCGTCGTGAAGCACTCCTAACACAAGCATTTTAAGCTTACCAGGAGTGGGTAAAGGGAATGCTAGTAATGTAAATATCGTTGCTAATATTTTTTATATATAAAAAAAAATGTTGACACTTGCGCTAGTTACGTCATAAGAGCCTGTAATATTAGCGATAAGTTTGGTTTAAAAATTAACAAAATAAATAAATAACAATATAATTGAATAAATAATAATATTATGGTGCCATTCTGCCATATGATTATATGCCAGCGTGTTTTGTAAAGGTTGAGGGTAGGGAAATGTCAAGAAATTACAGCACACATACCAAATAGCAGAATGAATTTAAAAAAATATGGTTGACCCTTTAGATTTTGACCATTCCTGCTACTTCCCACCAATTTCAAATGCGTTTCAAATTTCCAAGTTCAAATTTCAAAGTTATTGTGCAAAAACACTTTCCAGATTTTTTTCGACAACGGTATCTCTCGAACGAATCAACTGACTTTGATGCAGTTTACGGCAATCGATGTCGTTTTTTGAGTAGAAGAGCTGATTAGATGATATAATTGTTATAATTATATAGTGCCGAAGTAATTAAAAAGTAATTCCCAAAAAAAAAAATTCTAAAAATTAAAAAAAAAACTCGACCTTTGAGGTTTTCTCCGCCGATTCGGTTCAAATTCATAAAATATCTGAAATCAGCGGGCCCTTTCAGACGTCACAAACCGCTTTTGGATCGGACACTCCGTTAGAGAGTTACAAACTTGGTGAACTCAAAGCTAGTTGGAGTTTGCGTGAACCGTCTAAACGCCCTAGTATGTAATAACAGGGTCTTTTAAGTTGGGTTCCGGGTCACGCGGGGTATTGTAGGTAATGATCTTGCTGGCAAGTGCTTCTGTGTTATGTATGCTGAGTGCATCGAACCAGATACTCTTTTAACTGAAAACGAGTTAACTAACATTAGTTGTTTAGTCGTAGGTAGTAGTTTTAGACTCTTGATTGAAGACAGATGTAGATGTCTATGGGCCACAATAACCACTTACCGTAAAGTGGGCTGTGTGTTCGTTAACCAAATTTATTCTACAAAAAGGCTTACGCTCAGTGTACTTTGATAGACTGTAATAATAATGTCCTCCAGACCGAATTTCGGTCATGGCGGCCAGCCTCCATGGAGACTAGCCATCGGCGCAGGACAGGATTATAGTGCCCAAGTGTATGCGCAAGCACAGGTGCACTCTCTATTCCCTCACTCTCATAATCTGATGGGACGGTAAACCGACATGACCGGAGAGAGATCAGACGCAGGACCAACGGCTTTACGTACTTTCCGAGGGCACGGGGGTGAGACACCGCCAACTCCCTGACTCCGGGCAGCTACTGAGAATTTCTTGACGGAAAAACTCAATAATTGAATTTTTGGCCCGACCTGGGATTCAAACCCAGGACCTCATGATCAGCAGTATACAACTATATAATATATAATACAACCACTAGATCAACGAGGCAGTCTAGGCAGACTGTAATAAAAGAATGAAGGAGTGAAAAAGTTCGAAGAAAATCCATTAGAACATAATAGAAACGATATCAGAGTTACAATAAAAGGCACTCCACCAGACACCTGGCAATCCAGCTTACGCCTCGGGAGCGACACAACAGAGAGCGTTTGTAACGTGACCTGATTACTGGCGGAAGCAGTCTGTTTTCTGTCTTATGTTCAAAAGGTAACATAAACATATCGTTGAAATAGCGACTTACAATTTTATAAACAAGCTGATCTAGATCAATATTCTTTCATCAGTTCTAATTTCATCTACAAACATCGCGAGTAGTTTATTGAATGGGCTGAGAACATTGCTTCACACTTCGGTAATAGGAGTTACGTTCATTGTTTTAGTTTCGTTGAAATGTTTCAACCTTATTATTCAATTTGATGTTTTTTTTTTAAATTAGTATATACTCAATACAGATATTTTATTTAACAAGTGGTAAAATTAAAAATTTTGTACAACCGACTTAAATGTAAACAAAATGAGAACATCATCAACTTAGTCGAAGTCAATAAAACACGCATTATTAAGGATAACTCAAAAACTACTGGTCGGATCTTGATCAAATTTATATGGGACCACACGAGAAGCACCAGCTTTCAAATAATAAGAATCATCAAAATCTGTTAACCTAAAAAAAAGTTCTAAAGTAACACACATAAAAAAAAACATACAGTCGAATTAAATACCTCTTCCTTTTTGAAGTCGGCTAAAAACAAAACTTATGCTGCTACGTGTATTATTGCAGCTGAGTTACAATTAAATGTGTTAGATTATTTTGTTTGATTTACACAAATGTAAGTTAAACGTCTATTATCGAGGATTCAAGAAAAGGGAGGTTGCAGACTATAAATATCCCACAGGGCGGAGGCATTCTTTTTTTATTTCTTTTTTCTTTTTTGAGAATAAGTTACCTCCACACTAGAATTTTCTCCTGTATCGTGGAGGCAATTTACAAACACAAATTTCACAAGAACAAACATCCAGACCCGGAACAATTACTTGTAGGCCATAAAAATACTTGTTCCGTGTGGGATTTGACCCCGCAGCCCCCAGCACAGCCACTTATTGCTAAGCCACTGCGCCACGGAGCCGTCATACGCCTCCTTTCATTTCAGTCAGAGCTGTAGAGTTTCTGTGATGTTAGTGCTCTTAGCATTTTGACTTTTACAACAATATTCAGTCGTCAGTGCGTGTAAGCGAAATTCACTTTGTCCTCGAAGTTTTTATTCTTTAGATAGGTATGCAGGTTGCCTTACGATGGATGTTTTCCTCTAGCACGTGATGTATCAGAATTTTATTATAATCTAAGATGTATTCTTGATTAATATAATAATCTGGGTTTGTGAATAGAATATTATAACTAATTATTCTAAGGCAACGATTATACAATTACATAGTTAATATTGTAATAGGAAATGGAAAAAAAAGAATGTTGATATTTTTATAGGGGTTCTAGATATTAGGGTAAACATTAGGTATAGCATGTTTAGATTTATTGCCTATGTTAAAATTATGATGAAAACTATGCATATTTATTCACTCATTTCCATATGCATGGCGATTACTTCATGGATGAAGAGCATAATTTTTCTATCTAAAATTTGAGATCGACTCATATATCGAAATTTTATATTATACAAACTTTGTTACTAATTCGGTTAATACCTCTTCAACTTATGGTACGAATTTACAAGGGTTCCTTATACTGCCGATCCCTAAAAATGGTTGGCAGCCATTGTTTGTTCACTTATCGAAAGAGCGCAATAATAATGGCGAAGCTGTGTCACTGCGTGAAAAAGTCTTGGGAAAAATCAATTACCAGAGTGCTGACAAATTGGAGTTCAAAGGCCGCATTGCTTATGTTTTTTGTTACGAAATTTCTATCCGCATAATGTATTATCACAAATAAATACATTATGTATATAATTTAATATATTATCTACATATATATTGTAGACCAATCTTTCAATTATTCCATATATAGCAGCATATTTAAGAGGTCGGCGCTTCATTTAAATTTAGTTCCCTTTTCTGTCACTGTAGCGCTAACAGTCATTTTATAACGACTTGAACGAATTAACTTCGCTCAAGGATGGCGACTACCGTTAATGTAATTTTAGCGTGAATTTAAAAGTGCTTTGTAATAATATTAGGATTACAAGCGTGCACGCAGTCCACATTTGATGGTAAGCGAATGCCGTGGCCCTATTCTCGATTAAGAATCAAAATGCAGATGCGTTATCACCCCTAAGGACTAATATGGAATGATTTGTTTCCAGTAAAAAGGGCCTCAGGTTCTCACTATATGAAACACACTAAGCTGCTATTTACGCTGGGATTCTATGAGAGCGTGGTTCTTCCCCGGTACAGCGGATCCATTCCTACTACATCTGTAATATAGTTGTAGCATCTTTTTCCCATGTATGTTCATAATAATAACAATGTCCTCCAGACCGAATTTCAGCCACGGCGGCCAGCCTCAACGGAGACTAGCCATCGGCGCAGGACAGGATTATAGTGCGCAAGTGTATGCGCAAGCACAGATGCACTCTTTATTCCATCACTCTCATATTCCGATGGAACGGTAAACCGACACGACCGGAGAGAGATTAGGCGCAGGACTAACGGCTTTACGTGCTTTCCGAGGCACGGGGGTGGGACACCGCCAACTTTCTGACTCCGGGCAGCTACTGAGAATTTCTTGACGGAAAAACTCAATAATTCGTTTTTTCACCCGACTCGGGATTCGATACCTAGGACCTCATGATCAGTAGTCGCGCCACTACAACCAAAAGACCAACGAGGCAGTCATAATCCAATGGATAACCCCAACTAACTTTGTACTACCATAATTTAAAACTGTACCACTAAACTCATGGTGACCTCCACAAACAGCATTTAATTTCTTTTAATCAAATGGCTAAATATTCTATAGTTCTTGCAATTCGCAGTGCGGTCGACCTTTGGATGTGGTTCGAAATGTACATGCACAGTGTGACAGTGTGCGTGCCTGGCGGAGCGGTCAGTCGCGAGCGGACGCCACGTCGAACCACATCTAAAGGTCGACCGCATTCGTGAATTGCAAGAACTATACTCCTGCCAGTAAAAATTCACAGTTGGACATTGGATATTGGCCTCCTTCGTTGGAATAGGAATTGATCTAATCGTTACGCTAAACATTGACCAGAACATTGAACGTTCTCTTGAACGATTTGGATATGCATTCTTTAAGCATTTTAATTCAATTCAACGATGATGATGTGGTGAAATAATTATGATGATGATCATAATCGTCATTATAACCCATCACAAGTGCACTGCTAAATATTTTAATGCCACAAAGCAGCACACCTGCAGGTGCACCTGCACACATCGTCTTCCTGCATCTCTTACCAGGTCGTCACTCCATCTAGTGAATGTATTGTAATCAAACTAATTTTTCTAGCTGCTTTTTCTAGCTATTGAAATAAATAAAGAGATATATACCGTGCAGTGGCGGTCAGTGGGCTATCCCATATCGTCCCGTGGGTGTTGTAGTAGAAGAAAACAAATCAGGAGATGAGCAGCAGCGTCTTCCTAATAACGACTTAAAATGAAAAATTGTGGTTGCCAACGCGCTTGCCAAGCGTGGCAACTATGGCAAATATCAATCCTACGAGGTAATCAGTGGGGAAGACCTATGTTCAGCATTGGACTTCAATACGCTGCAACATTTACAATGAGTTGCAGTTTAGCTACATTAATCTTTTTTTAGTTATAAATGTTATTATATCATAAAATAAATAACTTGAGAATGAGTTAATCTATAGTTATGGTACATTGTGAATTCGGGGCGCATAACAAAGGTTTGATTGGAATGTCAAAGGCACAGTTGGAAGCAAGATAATCTAACAAAATTATTCAAAATTAGTACTTTTCTTTCAGCGTTTCTGATTTAAGATCTATGTTCTTTTATATCTTAAAATCCTACAGTAAGATTTTCTTCTGTATTGTGGAGGTGTTTTATATATACAAATTATACATGAACCTTCAGACCTGGAACAATTATTAATAGACCATACAAGAACTTCTTTTGTGTGGGATTCGAACCCACAGTCCGCAGCTTCGAATCGAAACGCTTAGCCGCTGCTTTTTAAACAGAATAAGGGTAACAAACGAGCATACAGTCCACCTGATTTTTTTGACATTTAACCTCGATTAGGAATCAAAATGCAGATGCATTGTCACTCCTGAGGACTAAAATGGAATGTTTCAATTCCAGTAAAAGCAGGTCTCCGGTTCTCTACACTCACCATACGAAACACAGCAGCGTCAAGCTGCTATTTCACGCTGGTATTCTGTGAGAGCTTGGTCCTTCCCCGTTCGATCCGACCCATTCGTTCTACAACCATATTATAGCTGGAGCGTGGCTCTACCACGTATAAGTTTTTTATTATTTTTACTTTTTTAATTTGAAAATAAGTGTATTTCATATAATTGTTCAATTATGAAGGAAATCATTTATTGTAGCTTCATATTATATCTACTTTGTCCACGGATATCTACAGGTGGGGTACCTGGTGATTTAAGGGGAAATATAATGTCAAATGGCTTAGCAAGATCCTTCGTTATGCCGAAAATATTGCAGCATTAATTTTGAAATAAATATATGGTAAAGTTGAGGATTAATGTTAGTGATTATGTTAGACGAAAACACGATTTCGTAAAATTTTCTCGATAGAAAAAAAATCCAAAGTTACCTCCAAAATAAACAATAAACCGCTGTTATTCATAAAATACTTTAAATAAGATCATGAAACTTTACATACTAACTGAACTAACTATAAAGCAGTGCTTATGTCATTTAATTTTTTTAAAATACCATTATTTTCATAATAACATAACATAAACACTCACGCCTGTCACCCAGAGGGGTAGGCAGAGACTACGGACTTCCATTTGGCACGATCCTGACATACCTCTTTCGCCTCTTTTACATCCATATATCTACGCATACATGCTCGTCGGTTAAGGGTACTTCTAACGTGGCCCATTTCCAATAAATCGCCAATTTGGTCGATAAATTTTCGCCTAGGACGTCCCTTTCCGACTCTGCCATTCACTTCTGCAACATAAATTTTCTTTGTCACTCTTTCCTCGTTCATTCTTTCCACATGACCAAACTACCGAAGCTTTCCTTTCTTAATCCTGGTCACAACATTATCTTGCAAACCACACTCTTCTCTTATTACACAATTTCTTACCCTGTCATTCAGATTCAGCCCTAACATACTCCTTAACGACTGCATTACTACTGCGTTTATTCTACTCTCGTGCTTCTTCTGCCACACTCAACTTTCACGACCATACGTTAAAGTAGGGACCAACACAGCATTGTGAATTGCCATACGTGCGTTTTTCGACACATTCTGACTCTTCACAATAGAGTGCAAGGCCCCATTTACTCTATTTCCCGCATTCACTCGTCGTTCTATATCCTTATCATATCTCCCATCCCTGCTAAATAATTTTTTTATAAAAAGTAAAATACTTTTTTTTATAAAAGTCTTACTTTTATAAAAAAGTATTTTTTTATAAAAGTAAGAATGATTAACAAGCACACAACCCGTCTGATGGCAGTGATTCGAAAGTAGGTGTTGTGGCTCGCAGACACCTACGTGTATCATCAAGAATCAAAAATAAAACGGCGTTCTGAGGATGGAATGCTTCCTTATCAGTAAAAGGGTCTCCGGTTCTCTACCAAACGAAACAAAGTAGCATTACGCTATATCAAGTTGGTACCGAGTCAGAGCGTGCCTTCCCCGGTCGAGCCGACCCGTTCGTGCTGCAGCCAATATAGCTGCAACGTGAAACTACCACCATATTTAGTAACTTTAAGTAAGTCTCTTTAAAGCTTACTTTTATATCATTTGTTTGCTTAACATAAAATATCACAGTATTTAATCTACAAAACAAATGTAACAAAGTCAAGCAGTTTTATAACAAGTATACATACCACTTGGTAACTATGCTCTAACATCCCTGTAAAAAAAAGAAAGATCGTATAGCGCGACTTTGCCAAGTCGACAATAAAGTTATCTCCTCTTCTAATTCGAGGAGTGCAATAAACATTATAAATAGAGTTTTTCCAATTATTTCCGGAAACCAAAAATGTAAAGCAATAACCAGTAACCAATAAATGTCACAGTAACTTGCTCTACAAAGAGAAAGTACGCGAAGACAAGTAGAAAATGTTCCACCGTCTTGTATATTGCATCCGGCGTCAAATAAAAAAGAAAAAATAGCTAGTTTTGTAATGTGTTTGGCTCTCTCGTCGCTATTATTTTTAAAGTTTCTACAATAAAAAATTTGGACCAGAGAAAGACCACGTTCTCATAGAATACTAGTGTAAAATAGCAGCTTAATGCTGCTGTGTTTCGTCTGGTGAGTGTAGAGAACCGGAGACTCTTACTGGAAACGAGACAGTCCATGTTACTCCTCAGGGGTGACAATAGCATTCTAATTCTTAATCGAGAATAGATGTAGATGTCATCAGGTAGACTGTGTGCACGTTTGTAACTCTTATTCTAAAAGAAATAATCAGATAAACAAAAATGTACTGAATAACCAATACAGTCAAATTGAAGAAGAGCACTTGTAGATTGATTAAAAAAATTTAAATTTATGTATTAAAAATTAGTACGGTAGCACTTTACTTTAGGGTCGAGTTAATTGAAAAGGGCTCAGAGGATAATTCTTTTAAAATAATAACAATAATGAACTTTTCATGGCCGCATGAGACCGAGCCGGGAGCCGGGGCTCGAAAATTTAATGTGAACTCCCTGGGTGCAAGAACGCGAATACAACTAAGTTTAATGTCAGAAAATTAACAGATTTGTAAGAAAATGAACGTTGTTTATAAATTGCGTCTTTTATTAAAACACGTGCAATGCTATTTAACATTAATAGTGTTATTATTAATCAACTTCCTCCAAGTAAGCTTAAAAGCTTGTGATGGGAGTTATGACAGTAGTCCTCTCACGAGAAGGATCCAGCACTGGTGGGGTCGCGGATGTGTGTAAAAGCGATCCCGTGGCCCTGCCAATATGAAGCAAAGGTGGAACACCATGAGGTTTTAATCAGTCCGAGTCCGACATAACCCGTCCTTGCACTTGTAAGGCGGGCGTGCGTAGGCATTTCCCCAAGTAAAAAAATGTGTTATGGCAGGTTCGAATTCACGACATTTAACTATTAAGCTAATGTCGCTTCAAAATACTACTTGGTAAATGATTAGTTTCCATACAATATTGACGATATATCGAAGATATACTTTACGTGGTAGAGCCACGCTGTAACTACATTATAGTTGTAGCACGAATGGGTCGGCTCGACCGGGGTAGGAGTAGGACCACGCTCTTACAGAATACCAACATAAAAAACAGCTCAGTCTTGCTGTGTTTCGTATGGTTAGTGTAGAGAACCGGAGACCCTTTTTACTGGAAACGAGGCATTCCATCTCAGTCTTCACGGTTGACGCATCTGTTTTTGATTCTTAAGCGAGGATAAATATGAAATGAAATGATGATGAAAAATGTCTATGCGCTACAGCATCCACTTATCATATGAACTGTATGCTCGTTTGTCATCCTATTTTATAAAAAACATACGCAGACATTGTCAAGACGTTGAAATCCAAAATTGTTTTTACTTTCGCTCGTGTTTTGTCTCTGGATGTAATTCCAACCGAAGATCTGTGATTCAATTATCAACATTGACCAAACCAGTATTTAATGTGCAGTTATTAATAGTTTTTTTTTTTTTTTTTTTTTATAGAAGAGGGGGCAAACGAGCATGCGGCTCACCTGATGTTAAGTGACTACCGCCGCCCATGATCAACCGCAACACCAGGAGAATTGCGGGTGCGTTGCCGGCCCTTTAGAAAGGAGTAAGCTCTTTTCTTGAAGGTCCCCAGGTCGTATCGGTCCGGAAAAATCGCCGGTGATAAACTATTCCACAGAGAGGTTGTACGTGGAAGAAAACTCCTTGTGAAACGTACAGTGGTGGACCGCCAAGCATCCAGATGGTGTGGATGGTATCGGGACGTTTGCCGTGTCGTGCGTTCACGAAATTTGGCGGCTGGGATTAATCCGAACAATTCCTCAGAGCATTCCCCGTGATAGATGCGAAAAATACGCAAAGAGATGCAACATCTCTTCGCAACGCCAGTGAATCGAGCCGATCGGAAAGCACTCGGTCGTCGACGATTCGAGCCGCCCTGCGCTGGATGCGGTCAAGTGGAAGGAGCTGGTACTGGGGAGCCCCAGCCCAGAGATGGGAACAGTATTCCATGTGCGGCCGAACCTGCGCCTTGTAAAGTTGCAGGCGGTGTGCCGGCATGAAATAGTGTCCCGCTCTGCTGAGCACGCCAAGCTTTTTAGAGGCCAATTTGGCCTTCCCTTCCAAGTGACCACGAAACTGCACGTCACTCGATATGTCGACGCCGAGGATTCCGATACTGGCTGAGGCAACAAGGGGAGTGCCTTGAAACTGAGGGGATACGACAAAGGGGTTCTTTTTAGCGGTTAACGCGCAAACTTGTGTCTTCTGGGGGTTAAACTGGACTAGATTTAGTCGTCCCCAATCCGAAACTCTGTTTAGCAAAGACTCGACTTCAGACACAAGTTTGTCCCGGCACTCGGAGACGTTTTCCCGACAAATATTGGCTCGGCCGGTGTAAAGAGCATCACCAGTGCTGTCATCTGCATAGCAATGAATGTTACGGGTATGCAACATATCATTGATATGCAGAAGAAACAGCGTTGGCGATAGCACGCAGCCCTGTGGAACACCAGCATTAATAGGTTTGCAATCGGAGCTTACACCGTCTATAACGACCTTGATGCTCCGATCTGCAAGAAAGCTGGTGATCCACTCGCACAATTTCTCGGGAAGCCCATAGGAAGGGAGCTTCGAAAGAAGCGCTTTGTGCCAAACCCGATCGAAGGCCTTCGCAATGTCCAAACTAACGGCCAATGCCTCCCCCTTGAACTCTACTGCCTCCGCCCATCTGTGAGTGAGGTAGACCAGAAGATCACCAGCTGACCGACCACGGCGAAAACCGTATTGGCGGTCACTAATCAGCTGGTGATCCTCAAGGTACCTCATGAGCTGGCAGTTTACAATGGACTCCATTGTTTTGGAGAACAAGGAGGTGATGGCGATTGGCCGGTAGTTGGACGGGTCTGAGCGGTCGCCTTTTTTAGGGATCGGGTGGATGAAAGCCGTCTTCCATGATTTTGGGACTACGCCTAGGGAGTAGAAGTACCGGAAAAGACGCGTTAAAACCGGTGCCAACTCTGGAGCACACGTCCTCAGCACAATTGGGGGGATTCCGTCAGGCCCACTCGACTTGTGGATGTCCAGGGAGAGGAGTGCTTTGCGAACCGAGCGCTGTGTGAACTGCACTTCCGGCATGGAGCACTCACACCGCGGGATGGTCGGCGGCGTACTCCCCCCGTCATCGAGAGTCGAGTTAGATGCAAAGGAGGAGCCTAGAAGATCGGCTTTTTCCTTTGCAGTATGGGCCAGTGAGTCGTCCTCCCTGTGCAGAGATGGAAGAGATGGCTGACAGAAATTCCCCTGGACAGCCTTGGCGAGAGACCAGAATGCACGGGTTCCAGAAGGAAGGCGAACTAGTTTCTCGCCAATTCTGCCTATGTGCTCTGACTTTGCCTTGGCAATGACTATTTTGAAGGACCTAGAGGCGGAATTATACTTCTTTTTTAGAGCGCTGGTGTTTACATCCCGGGACGCTGATGCATCAACCCAGGCTTGATAGCACTCCTGCTTATAGCATGATGCTATTTTACAGGAGCGACCAAACCATGGCTGAGATTTGCCTCCAATGGGCACCACAGAGGAAGGAATAAAAAGTTCCATACCCTGAAGTACCACATCAGTAACAGAATCCGCAACAACGTTGGGATCATCCGGCGAGAAGCAAACCCGCCCCCAAGGGTAGGATGCAAAGAAAGACCGCATCCCATCCCAATCGGCTGACCTATAGTGCCAAACACGGCGGCAGCCTGCAGAATGCAACCGCGATTTCAGCGTGAGTGGCACAACACTCCGGACCAGACAATGGTCCGAGGAGCCTAAAGGGGCGTCGACGGAAATCTGATATCCGTCCGGGTGAGAGGTCAGCAGAAGGTCCAACAGGGAAGGTGCATGATCCTCCACATCTGGAATCCGAATAGTGTAATACCTGCACATTATATACTGATTTGGTGAGCCATAAAGGGCTAAACGCTCACTGTAAATTTTATAGCAGGCACCATCACGCAGGAGACGTGTTGGACAGCTCCATAACCCTCACAGAAATTTAATTTACATGCTTACCGAGACACGGGTGTGAAACACCGCTAGCTTCCTGAGGCCGGGCTGCTGCTACTGAAAATTTCTAGACAGTTAAATCCAATAACCTGTTTTTGCCCGACCCGGGATTCGAACCCGGAACTACATGTTCAACACTATACCAAGGGTACAGTCTCTAATTAATAACGTTTTGCCCACATTAGGAATTTCTCTTGTATCGTAGTGACATTCAGCAAAAATTACGCAAGGACAAACATTGTTCAAAAATTCCAATGATTGTTTGGTGTGTTATTTGAACCCGGGGCTCGCAGTAAAGGCTAGAGAAGGAGTCACCTGTTTTACATGGGGAAATGCCTAAGCATTCCCGCCTTGCGGGGGCAAGGACGCGTTATGTCGGACTCGCACCGCCTAAAACACCATGGTGTTCCACCTTCGTCGCATATTAGCAGGGCTACGGGAGCCACGGGGCCACATTCACGGCCCCACCAGTGCCGGCCACCCCACAGCGGCTCCTCTTTGGGAGAGGGTGGTTCCTCCCCATCTCCTTCTCAGTTAAGGCGCACTAGAACACATGGTGAACCTTCTTACACGGCCTTCAACTACATCTGCGCAATGGACGCCTGCGTGACCAAAGCGCGAAGGCCATGGGGCCCGGAAAAACGATCACTCAGAAACACTAGACTTCCTGACCCTACCGTCGGATCTGGTCTATAGCTCAGCCACCAAAAAAAATTCGGCTGCGGAGGCTAGGGAGAACGGTGACTCTCAATACCGACACTGCTCTCTCCTCACAGCCCCACCACCACCGCATTAACAGTGCGGCCCCGTTTGAGTCGTGGAGGATAGGCGAGTGGTACATCGCCATACCAACACTCCTCTTCCTCCACGACTTCACCTCGGCTGCAGCGGTAGGCGGAGAGGACACCCCTCTCGCCGCAGCCCACCAGCACACATCCGAAGTGAGCTCCCCAAGTCCACTCGGAGTAGCTACATCGGGGCAACCCTTTACACCTCGGGCCAGCAATATGGGTTCCTCTTTGTTCAACGCGGATGTCCAAGCCACGGCTATTAAGCCCCCCCGCCGCGACAAGTTGGAAACCCGTTCGGGGGGAGTATGCGAACAATCCAGGTTCGATCCTCTCCAGCAACAATGAAATTGTAATTGCAATTTTAAGCGCTGATTTACCACGTGCTCGGTGGTGAAGGAAAACATTGTGAGGAAACCTGCATGTCTGAGAAGTAAGAAAATATTATTTACTTGCCCCTCACCCTCTCAGGAATGAAAGGAAGCCTGTGCCCAGATGTGGGACGTATGTAGGCTGTAACTTTTATTAATAGTGTAAATTTACTTTCATAAGCGTTTTAAACTTAAAAAACATAATAATACTTTTTATGTAGCAATGAATTGTAGATTACAATTCACGAAGTTCCCTTTGTGAAATTATTTTCGAATACATTACAATATTAAGATAAAACTTCGGGCGAGATTTCGGAGGCGGAATTGTCGTCTATGTTATTTAAATAACCATAACAATGAAAGCGAAATAGAGTTTTTTAAATCGTTTTATACGGATAAAAGCAGAATCGTTTCAGACATCTGATCGTTTTAGGCGAATTGTTTTACAGTACTATGTTATTCAAATACTTTAGAATATCATTCATACTTTAAAAAGTTAGATTACAGTCTACACAGTGAGCATACACGCGTACAGACGTATAATTCCTGAGAGGTTTTCATGTCTGCCATAATTCATACATGACCTGTGTAAACTGCCTTACAGGGGCAACATATTGCTTATTTTACCATATTAGTTTTATACGTGGTAGAGCCAGGCAGCAGCTATATTATGGTTGTAGCACGAATGGGTCGGTTCGACCGGGGAAGGGTCACGCTCTCACAGAATACCAGCGTAAAATAGCAACGAAATGTTGCTGTGTTTCCTATGGTAAGTGTAGAGAACCGAAGACCCGTTTTACTGGAATCGAGGCATTCCATCTTAGTCCTCAGGGGTGACAACGCATCTGCATTTTGATTCTTAATCGTGGTTAAATGTAGATGTCTATGGGCTACAGCATCCACTTACCATCAGGTGGACTGTGTGCTCGTTTGTCACCCTTATTCTATAAATAAGAAAATGCCACGCTCGATTTATGGGTTAGCAACGGTACCTATTAATTCATAATATAATATCTTATCAGAAAGATGCAGCACCTACATCTTGTTTCATTTTCCCCACGTAGCTAGTCAAATTTCGGGAACGTCGAAAGTAGTTTTTAAAAACTAAACTACAACTAAATTAATACGTCTCACCGATTTGGAGGTGGCTTTAATAACGAATCAATTTTAAAGAGCCTGTTCGTGCGCGGACATTCGACTCGTCAACTAAGTACTAGGAATCTTATATAAAATGCTGATGTGTTAGTTTTATTGCTTACCCTAAATAATACAGTATAATATATTTTAATGTTCTAGTCTAAAACAGAGGGACAGGGTGTATCCATAACTAGCTTCTTACGACACACAAGATATGAAATAGGGTAGTGAATTCTTAACACATTCTTAACATGTCTACCACATTTTAAAATATATCTGCGCTAAAATGACCGTTTCGATAGAGAATCAAAAGTACTTATACGTACGTACACGGAGTCTACGCAATTTTGTAAATTTTTGACAGTTAATATCCGCCATATTTATTTTACGTAGACTATACATTGGTAGATTTGGAACGTACATATGTAAGTATTGTATAGCCTGCGTAACGTACGTATTTTTTGATAACAAATCGATTGAGAATTAATTTGTTGGAAACCCTCGTTATACAAACCTACGTATCAGCTAAAAATAGTAACCTTCTTTGGGCAAAGAGAGCAGCGCTCGCAAATAACTAATTGAGCGTGTTCATTTTGCATTCGAATTTCACTAGAGTTAAAATTTTCTTATTACAGTCTTGGATATTACCACGATATGCTATCTTTAAGGTGGTAATCATCTGCCATCTTTAATTAAAATCTAACCCCCATTTTTATTTTTAGATGTGACAACACTGTTTGTAAAACTTAATAATGTCCTCCAGATCGAATTTCAGTCACAGCGGCCAGTCTCAATGAAGACTAATCCTCAGCGCTAGATAGGATTACAGTGCCCAAGTGTATGCGCGAGCACGGATATACTCTCTATTTCCCCATTCTTATAGTTTGATGGGTCGGTAATGGAATATGACCGGAGAGAGATAAGGCGCAGGACTGTGCTTACGTGCTTTCCTAGGAACGGGGGTGAAAGACACAGCCAACTATCCGACTCCAAACTGTTACTGAGAATACCCTGACAGAAAAACTTTACAGCTGATGTTTGGCCCGGTCCGGGATTCAAACCCAGGATCTCATGATCAGCATCCACGTTTACAACCACTAGACCAACAAGGCAGTCGTTAATATTTCAAACACACCATTATCGTAAAAGTATTTTGGAAAAAGCCATTTGCGAATTTGCGACGCTGATGAGAGGCAATCAAATAAAATGCAAAGAAATTCTTCAATTACCCATCCCTTTTCACAAAGCGTGCTTAAGTATAAGTGAGTCTTTGAATCATTAAATTGAAACAGCACGTCCTTATCATTTTGAACAATGCAATAAGAGAAATTCGAAAACTGGAGAAAGTTATAATTGAATTTAAATTAAAATAATAACATCACGAGCCTTGAGTCGTATGTACGAGTATCTTCTTTTTATCCGACTGCCCCAGAAGGGTGGTAATGCTTTTCGAGAGTGTGTACAAGTAGCGGCACGAAAGTCTAGCGGTGACCGTTATTGCGTGTAAGTCTAAAATAAGGTAGGGTCACCCAAACCAAGTGTGACAGTGGGGCAAGTGTAACAAATGCAAATTATGCGTTTTTTGGTTTAATTCCATCTATTAAACAACACAGGAAATTTTACGCTATTGACTAAACTGACAGTTAAGTACATAGCTTGAACTATTTTATCAACAGACGTTATTTTTAAAAAAAACTACTCAACTGGCGTCAGCCGAATTTTACGCTATTGACTAAACTGACAGTTAAGTACATAGCTTGAACTATTTTATCAACAGACGTTATTTTTAAAAAACTAATGATTTCTTATATTTACGCGAACACTACACATGATTAAAACTACTTTTACGGATTTTATCGCGTTTATTTTTACTTCTTATTTTTAATTCCCGACGTTTCGGGCGCTTTCCAGCACCCATGGTCACGGGGGACTGAGATGACTGACGTCCCGATGTCATTGTTAAACCCGGAGTACCTTCAGCTTTTTTTAACCATAAACAATAATTAAAAAAGCTGAAGGTACTCCGGGTTTAAGAATTTTTTTAACCATAAACAATAATTAAAAAAGCTGAAGGTACTCCGGGTTTAACAATGACATCGGGACGTCAGTCATCTCAGTCCCCCGTGACCATGGGTGCTGGAAAGCGCCCGTAACGTCGGGAATTAAAAACAAGAAGTAAAAATAAACGCGATAAAATCCGTAAAAGTAGTTTTAATCATTTAAAAAACTACTCAACTGGCGTCAGCCGAATAGGACGAGATGTGATCTTTTTTACATCCTACCCTTGGAGGCGGGTTTGCTTCTCGCCGGATGATCCCAGTGTTGTTGCTGAATCTGTCGCTGATGTGATGCTACAGGGAATGAAACTATTTATTCCGTCATCTATGGTACCTATCGGAGGCAGAACCCAGCCTTGATTCGGTCGCTCCTGCAAAATTGCATTACATCATAAGCAGGAGTGTTACCAAGCCTGGGCTTGCGCATCGACGTCTGGGGATGTAAATACCAGCTTTTTTAAAAGGAAATATAATTCTGCTTCCAGGTCCTTCAAAAGTGTCATTGTCAAGGCAAAGTCAGAGCACATCGGCAGAATTGGCGAGAAACTTGTTCGTCTTCCTTCAGGAACACGTGCATTCTGGTCTCTCGCCAAGGCTGTCCAAGGGAACTTCTGCCAGCCATCTCTTTCATCTCTGCACAGGGAGGTTGACTCACTGGCCCATGCCGCAAAAGACAAAACCGATATATTGGGCTCTCTATTTGCGTCCAACTCGACTACGGACGACGGGGGGAACACACCGCCGACCATCCCGCAGTGTGAGTGCTCCATGCAGGATGTGCTGTTTACCCAAATCTCGGTGCGCAGAGCACTCCTCTCCCTGGAAATCAACAAGTCGAGTGGGCTTGATGGCGTTCCTCTTATTGTGTTGAAGACGTGTACTCCGGAGTTGGCACCGGTCTTAACGCGTCCTTAGCGGTACTTCTAGGCGTAATCCCGAAATCATGAAAGACAGCCTTCGTGCACCCGATCTCTAAAATATTTAATCGCTCTGATCCGTTCAACTATAGGCCTATCGCCATTACCTCCTTGTTCTCTAAAATAGTGGAATCTATTATTAACAGCCAGCTCATGCGGTACATTGAAGATCACCAGCTGATTAGTGACCGCTAGTACGGTTTCCTCGCGGTCGCGTGGCTGGTGATTTTCTGGGTTACCTCATAGAAGAAGATACCCAATAGGGCGAAGGCAGTAGAGTCCAAGGGGGAGGCGTTGGCCGTTAGTTTGGCCATAGCGAAAGCCTTTGATCGGGTTTGGCACGAAGCGCTTCTTACGAAGCTCCCTTCCTATGGGCTTCCCGAGAAATTGTGCAATTGTTTCACCAGCTTCCTTGCAGATCTGAGCATGAAGGTCGTTGTAGACGGTGCAAACTCCGATTACAAGCCTATTAATGCTGCTGTTCCACAAGGCTGTATGCTATCACCAACGCTGTTCCTTCTACATATCGATGACATGTTGCAAATCGGTAGCATTCATTGCTACGCAGACGACAGCACTGGTGGTGCTTTATACACCGACCGTGCCAATATTTCTCGGGAAAACGTCGCTGAGTACCGGGATAAACTTGTGTCTGAAGTCAAAACTTTGTTGAACGAAGTCTCGGACTGGGGGCGACTAAATCTAGTCGAGTTTCCAGATCCAGAGGGGGACAGTATTTCATGCCTGTTCGCCGCCTGCAACTTTACAAGGCGCAGGTTCGGCCGTACATAGAATACTATTTCCATCTCTGGGCCGGGGCTCCCCAGTGCCAGCTCCTTTAATTTAATCGCATCCAGCGCATAGCTGTTCGAATTGTCGGCGGCCGATATCTTTCCGATCGGCTTGACTCACTGACACTTCGAAGAGATGTTGCATCTCTTTGCGTATTTTATCGCATCTACCACGGGTAGTGCTCTGAGGAATTATTAGGACTGATTCCAGCCACACAGTTTCACCATCGCACATCGCGACAACACTCGCGATACCATTTATACCATCTGGACGACTGAAAAGAGCCTATTCCTTTTTAAAAGGCCGGCAACGCATTTGCAAACCCCCTGGTGTTGCAGTTGTTCATGGGCGGCGGTAAAAATATCTTCATCATCATTGTTATCACTTTTTCTTACATTAAAAATATATAGTACGTCGGAGACAGATGTATGGTGATATAAGTAAGCAAATAGAAGCCAAGATGATCTTGACAACCCCTACTCATTTGTACAACTAAAGCTCAACATAGGTGTCCTGGGAGGGATTATCAGATTAAACTGCAAAGGCTACTTAATATAGGTACTATAATGCGGGGAACTCCGTCTTTCAATTGATTATCTTGTTGGTCATGATTCTATCCATTGTGATTATTGCGTCGGTTGGGGTACGTCTCGTGTCTATTGAGAGTATAATGCGGTGAATCCGACCAGTGTTATATCGTGCTAAACTGTGTGCCGCTGCAAATCTACAGTAAATCTGTCTTATGATCGTAACATCGTTGGTTTTCAGACATAAATAGCAATTTTCAGAATGTGCGAAGTGAAAATGCTATAATTATTAAAATTATTACACTGATTTAGGGTTTAACAGCAACAATTTTCTTATTTGTTACAAGGTAATATCAAAACAAATTAAGTAATTTACTACTTTGCGAAAAAAAGGTTCTCGAGTGGCAGCCTTATACCGGTATGCGAAGTGTAGGGTGACCCCCACTAGATGGAGTGACGACCTGGTAAGAAATGCAGGAAGTCAATGGATGCAGGTGGCTCAGGACCGTAATTTGTGGCATTCCTTGGGGCAGGCCTATGCTCAGTAGTGAACTTGTGAAGTGCTGTAATGATGATGATAATTAATCTACTTTAGCTTTAATATGTACTACTATGAATTTCTTTCAAAACTGACTATGTCCATCGCGTTACACTAATGTGTGATTACTACTTATTATAATACTTATTGAAAGTCACTATTGTTTCCAATTTACTACTAGTTCGAAAAAAAACTCTATCCTGGGAAGAACCAGCAAGAAACCCATCGAGACTTTTTTTAAATGCGATAATAAGTGCTCTCTTGCTAGTTGTAGTTAAACATCAGGTCTCTAACTATTTATATTTAAGAATTGCCGTAAACTTACAGTATACTAGCTGGTAAGGCGGACTTTGTTCTGCTCTTTCTGACCCTTTGTCCTTTAAATAAATCTTCAAATTCGTAATTAAAAATATTGAGGGTCACTTATCGGGATGAAAACTATCCTATCTCCCAAGTCGGAGCAAGCGATACACATTTATAAAATTTCATTAAAATCCGTTGAGTGGGTTCGTAGTTCATCGCGAACAAACAATATGACACGTAATTTTTATATATAAAGATTAAAAGTCCACTGCTGAACATAGGCCTGTTCCATAAACGTTTCTCCTACGAGTAACTCCTCGTAAGAGAAATATGAAAGATATTGCTGATAATCTTCTAGTTTGTTTTCTTCAATCCCCTCTTACAACACTCTCGCCCTCGGGACGAATATGAGGCTGTGGATATTCTTATACCGCCACTACACGGTCTACAATGGACTCGTAATGTAGTTCCATCATTTATAAACAAAATATCCCATAAATTTAATTGCTTCCTTCACAATTTTAGATTAACGATAATTATGTCCATGAATAGATGAGTTTAGATGCACAGATAAAATTATCGCTCACGTCTTAATTCCTTCACGGTAGCTCTATATGTCTGATTTGGTTATTTTAGTTTTACGATCTCGCGGTTCAGCGATTTGTTTGTGGCGGGTCTTAGTTTCGAACCCAATTACATTTTAAACTGACAAATGTGCAGATAGAACAGTGTTTGTACTGGTTAAACTGTTGGTGGGTCGGCTCGGCCGGGGAAGAACCACGCTCTCACGGAATACCAGTGTAAAGGAGCTAAAATAATATTACATAAAAGGCTTAATGCTACAAGTATATAATATCTTAATATATATAAATTACGTGTCACGTTGTTTGTCTGCGATGGACTTTTAAACTACTTAACCGATTTTAATCAAATTTTCACACCGTGCGCAGTTTTACTTGAGAGAAAGGATAGTTTTTTTTTGCTCATGAGTGATCCACAGTATTTTTTTTGCGAATTTAAGAATTTTCAATAGGACATGACAAAGGGTCGCCGAAAAGGGCAGAACAACGTCTGTCTGGCAAGCTAGTATATATATATATATATTATATACTTGTGTTAGGAGTGGATCATCAGCGTATCGGATTCAAACCCATGTCTTTCCGAGTTTAATCTGAATTTAATTCATCTTTAAATATCTCTATGTGTTATTAACAATTTTTATTAATTTGATGTGCGAAAACAAACATCACTCAAAAAAGTAATATTTAAAAATCTTAACAAACGTTTTTAAATACAATTACTAAGGCCAGCAAATTTTCACCATTGAATTGTAATTAGGTACAAAATGGATTGGATGTGAGTTAATACAATGAGAGATATCTTAAAAGCTATACGTTTATACAAAATAAAGAGGTTAGATTTTATGAAATATGTAAGCGTTTCATTTTTTAAGTTATTAAATGCTCTAATTAAAAATATATTCTTACTATAATTAATAAAGTGAATATTTTTTGGCACTTGTATTAAATTATGAAGTGCTAAACCAAATTTTTGTAATATATGATCCACAATGTAATTAATAATTTTGTATAACACACCTGATCGCGCAAAGGACGACGTACAATGTAAATTTTATATAGATATAGACAGATTTTAGCTAGTAGTTTCGGTAAAGCTGATACATTATGTAAATATAAAATGTGTACAATCTAACGCTGTGAAATTCCGACTATATAGAAGCCCGTGATAGCGTATGACGTTTAGATAGAAAAAAACAACAGAACTCTACCGCATGCATAATAAAAAAGTAAAAAGTTCGCTGCAGCCGTACGTTCAGCACCTTTAGAAATTTAAAAAAAAGTAAAGTCGATGGACTGATAGACCGACGTGCAGTCGTCGCCACATGAGTAGGGTTGCCACATGAGTAGGGTAGCCACATATTAATTAAGTTACCAATTACTATTATAAGGAAGTAAAGAAACGTGGTTACTCAGAGGCGGTGCTCTTCTTAGATTACAGAGAACGTAATAAACCCGAGTTAAATCCTGGACAATGGCACTGAAATTATTCATTGCAGTTTAAAGCGCTACTTAGCACAGGACCCTTTTTGCAGGTAACGAGACATTCCATCTTAAGTCTTCAGGAATAACAACGTTTATGAATCTTGATTCTTGATCAAGGACAAGCTATCTTTATTAGTCCAAGCATCCACTTATCAGGTGAACTGTGTGCTCGCTTGTCACCCTTATTGTTTAAAAACCACGAGAAAACCCGCGTATGTGAAAATTAAAATTATTTCGATTTATTTATGTTAGAAGACATGACTCAAGGAATTTCTCTTGTATTGTGGCGACAGTTTACATTCATAAATTACATACAGACATTGACTGACAGACTTGCTCCGTGCGGGATTCGAACCGACAGCATGCAGCGCCGCTTTGGATGCTGCCAACACCGCTATAATACGGTAAATGCTAGTTGCATACAAAACATACCTAGTCATATTAAAATGGTACTATTATTTTTCATTGCTTTTTCTATTTGCTACTAGTAAAATTTAGGCCATTTTGTTTAATGTCAACGAACATTTATGATGGTAATAAAGTTAGTATATTACTTTAAATCCACATAAAATGAGGGCGATGGCGTGATAAAAATTTTACGTTTGCGTTTTTAAAAATGAGAAAAAGTTTCGCAACCTCTTGAATGAGGAAACGGAAACCAGCGGCATTTACATCGGGTTTTAAAGAGGAGTGCTTTGGATAAGGAATGCAATATTAACAATGCCATCAAAAATTGAAAAGTAGAGCATTTATATAAAAGCCCCCATTTGTTTACGGTTAGGTCTAATGGAAAGCTTTAATGGAAGATTTCTTCAGGTAAAGGAAAAGAATTTTCAATTGGCATTTTATTTTTTGTGCTATACTTGTTTAACTACGCGACTTTCGTTTTATTGCCAACGGCACATCGAAGCAGAAACATTTACATTAGTTAAAAAATTTGTTTTAAACAAAATTAAATTTGTTACAAAATATACGACTTGCTTCGGTTTCATCTGGATACGATCTATTGAAGTGGCGTAATTTAGATTTAAGGTACTCAGAGATCTCTCTCAAAAATATAACAATTTTTAGTTTTTTCTTAAATCCAATTTTTTGTATAAAATACAGCCTAAATACCTCCTGGCATTGATCTCTATCTATACGTAAAGTTTTATCACATTCGATTCATCTATTCTATATAGGCGAAACCTGATATCCATCCGGATAAGAAGTCAGCAGAAGGTCCAACAGGAAAGGTGCATGATGTTTTACATCTGGAATCCACGTAGGTGATGTAACCAGCTGTATGCCAGACCATATGCCAAGGCAAAGTCATCAACAGTGCGTGGTGGGCGTTAAAATCGCCAAGGATCACGATCTCTGAGGATGGGATCTGCTATAGCAAGGAATCTGTAGCCTAGACGTGGTCGATGATTGAGAAGAAATAGACAGACATTTTTTAATGTTTATTTATGTCCTAATAGCATGTAAATAGCTCTCTAGGTTAATAAAAGCGAGTTTTTTTTAATATTACAGTAAGATACATTATTTTTATTTATAGGGGTATAGATAATTGAGAGTTTTGGCGGGAACTTGATTGAACTAATTGTTGCTCCTGTTGCTATTATCTATTCAAATAAATAAGGAGTTTTTGGCGGGAACTTGGCCGTAGACGGATTGTCGCTCCTGTTTTGTCACTTAAATAATGGTTTGAAGTGGATTTTGATTCGTAAAAGTGATGCGATTTTGTGAATTAAGTGTCCGCGCGTGTGAACTATTAGAGAAAACGACGAAACAAGTGCTTTTTATGTTGATATAAACCTCAAGTTATTTTGATCGCTTGGGCGCCTAATGAACTTGAGTGGCTGTCGTCATCAACTGTCTGCTGAGTTGAGCTGTCGTCAAAATCACCTAAGGGCTTCGCAATGTGACACATCAACATATTGTGAAGAAAAAGAATATAAGAATGAAGGTTCCGAAAGAAATGATAAGCTCAGAAGGGCTAGAACCCAGAGCCGTAAAGCCAGTTAATAAAAAATCAAATAAATAAAATTAAAATGTCATAACAGCTTTTTACTGAATGCATACGAAACTATATACAGTACTTATAACAAAAACATTTTCTAAAATGTTTGTCTCTTTGTTTGTTTGTTCCATCTAATCTCCGAAATGGCTGGACCGATTTTAACGCTTTTATTGGCAGACAGCTAATATTACAAGTATTTACTTGGCCTACTTTTATTTTAGAAAAATAATGAGGGTTCTATACAAAAAAAAATATAAAAAAACACATAAAATCGAATCCTAAAACATTCCACGCAGATGAATTCACAGGGTAGGTAGTTGTTTATACAGTTAGGGCCGAATCCTTGGGCAATCCTGATTAATGGTTTGAAGTGGATTTTGATGTGAGACTTTGTGTATTAAAAACATGTGAACTATTAGTGCGATCGATGAAACACGTAGTCCGATAGTGATGTGAACCTAAAGATAATGTGTCTGCTTAAACGCTCTGAGATATTATCAGACTGCTACTGTCTGCCGGCTTGAACTGTCATAAGAATCTCTCAAAACCTTCGCAATGAGACGCATCAACATAATTTTATACAAATAATACACATTTATATAAATCCCTTTTTTATATAAAAGATAATTTCATATTACTTGACACTAGCAAAAGTACAATCGTGCGAGTGTACTACCAACGGAAGGATAAATGTTTCAATAAAGGGAGATATATTTTTTTAATTTCAGTTCTTCCAGTATATTTTTAGTACTATATAGGTACGTTTATATTTATTTAAGAAACCAAAGTAAAATTGCGATTACAATTTCAATTTGGGATTAGTTATTTATTTTTATAAATAAAATAATACAAAATTATCATAAATAAATTATTAAGACTGTACTCAAAATTGACAAAGGCAATTAAATGCATTAATTATACGTTGAAATAAAGACATTTATTTAATGAGCAGTATGTCGGTGTCGATAGTAGGCAAATTATCAGAGAGAAGTATACTCGTTGGTCCGTTTTGTTGTTAAAAATGTTTTAGCTGTCATTAGCATTCGTCCATTTTATTTTTTGGAATTCAGATTGCTTGGTGTACCAGATGATAGATACTATAATTTCTTTCACAAAAAAATTAAGCCAATTCCGATGAGGAATGAAGTTCGTGCATAATTTTACAAGCTTTTATTAGCTTGACCTTTATTTATATGGATTTTATGTTGAATAAACTTACATTTTACTGATGTTATCGCGTGTAACCTTAAACCTGTTAACTGTAATTATGTTCTCGATTTAATCCACCGTTTTCTTACGTTTTACTCACATATAAACCAAAATGGAATTTTTATATGAACTTTACGAAGCACACTTCGTAATACATTAATAAAATATTTTGCACAACAACTGGACTCAATTTCCGAGTCAGCGAAGCGGTTTTCATTTACGAGAATTTCCCTCACGTCCACTTTACTGCACGGACATTTATTAATTTCAAGTTCTTAACGTGTTCTAAAAGTGTATGCGGTAATCTTTTATAATTTTTAATTAAATTTCCCTGCATAAAGAGTCCTAAAGCAATCCTTGAACGTTAATCTTCTTATTTTATAGTATGTTTTAGTCTGTTTAGGGTTAAATTTTTCGTTTTAACAATATGTCACTTGTCCTCAGATCACTCAGAAGCAACTCTCTTGCAAGCCGTTAATCAAGCTTCGCTATATTTAATTTTAAGTTGGTATTTACGTATTACGTTTCTACAAGTCCCTTCTGCGGGAGACCTTGTGGGAAGGGTTGTTTTACGCGGTAGTCATGCTGTAGCTACGTTATGGCAACAATGTGAATGGGTAGGCTCGCACAGGATACCAGCGTAAACTAGCATCGCAATGCTGTGTATCGTTTGTCAAGTGACGAGAACCGAAGATCCTTTTTACTAACTTGAAACTAAACTTGAAACCGTCCGTCAACGTACTCAACTCGGCTGGTCAACGTTCGGGAGATTACGGCACATTTTCTCGTCAGATACATCAAATATTGAAACCAAGATTGTACAACCAGTGCGTGTTGCCAGTGATGACTTATGGACAAGGTCCCTCAGCGGGCTATGATTAGGGATATGTTCGGGGTTTCATCAATCAGGATATCCGCGGTAGAATCAGAGTAACCGACTTAACCCAATAGATTAGTAAACAGGAGTGGCAATGGATCGCTGATATAGCTCGAAGAACCGATTACCGATGAGTTAGAAAGGTTCTCGAATGGCAAGCCTCGTACCTACTGGTATCTACTGGTATGCAATAGATGGAGTGACGATACAGGTGGCTCAGGACTGTGCTTTGTGGTATTCCTTAGGAGAGGCATATGTTTAGCAATAGGCCCGTGAAGAGCTGTCATGATGATGAATGATGAAATTAAAATTGTAAAAAAGGGTTGTCATCTAAGTCCTTTTAGGTGACAACGCATCTACATAATATTGTTTAATAATCGAAGACAGCGGTCCATTCACTTACAACCCGGTGAACTGTATGCTGGTACTACTGTATACCATCCTCACCATCTTGATGTTTGGCGGTTTACCACTTTACGTTTTACTAGGAGTTTTCTTCCTCGATCAACCCCACTGTGAAATCGTTTACCACCGGCAAACTTTCCAGACAGATACGACTTCAAGAAAAGAGCTTACTCCTATCTAAAAGGCCGGCAGCGTACCTGCAATTCCCTTGGTGTTGCAGTTGTTAATGGGCAGCGGCAGCGGTAGTCACTGACCATCAGGCGAGCTGCATGCTCATTTGCCCCGTCTTGTATAAAAAATTTGTTCAGATATATAATATGTAACAAAAACCCTGTGGTTCCGTTAAGTGTGTTATCAGAATCAGTATCGAGGCGTATAGAAATAATTTTTTTTTTTTTCAAAAAAACACATTTAAAAAAATTTAATTTTAATGAAAAAAATTAGTTAGCAAATTGTATGTGGTTTTATTTCCTCTAACTCACACGAGTATCGGTACTGCGGGGTTGTTGACAATCCTCTTACTTCTCGGAAAATGCAGAGATAATTTTAAATCTTTTTTTTTTTTGAAAAAAGAAATATTTCTATACGCTTGGATTCTGATAACGCAGCTAGCGGGAACCACAGGGTTTTTGTTACATGTTGAATAACCTAACGTTATTTCATATTGTAGAAAGATAAAAAAGTGTCTCTGGGACATTTCCATTATTCACGGGTGGACACGGACTATGACAATCACATATTGTTACTAGCCTTTGTCCAGCAAGTGTCTTCACTTAGAGGATTAGTTTAAGATATATATTAAATTGAATTTAAAAAAAAGTTTTTGAAATACAATTTAAGGATTTAATCGTATTTCAATTATTATAAGTTAAAATGTGCTTATTAGCCATTTAGTTATACATTAGTATTTTAGTATTCAGTTTCAGAATCCATTCAATACGTAAAATATGAATGTAGTATCCATATTTTTTTTAATATTTAACTAATAAATATTGAAATCGTATAAACCAGAACTAGTGATTTATTCGTTCCGTATTAATACGTATTATTCTATACTAAGAGAGAAAGAAACATCTGTATGCTCCGGTTTTGACAGCTTATGTAATTGATTTTAACGCTCAACTTTAACGTGGGAACAAAGCTTAGCCCTTGCCAATTTCATTACCCACAATGTTACCGAATAATGAATGGACGTTGATTGTAACTACATTCCTGTTGTAATTGCCTTCACACTTTTCTCAGTTAAAAAAACCATGCATTCAATATTTCCACTGAAGATTCATAACATTTTAATATTTACAGCTTTACACACACACTGCGTAAAGTAAATAAATATCCTGTTAATTTTTGGTGTTGTTTCACCAACGATTTATGAAAAAGTCTTATCTATACAAATAAATAAAACCGAAATATTTGTTTGTAATGTCAATATAACATCTTTTTACTAAATGCATATGAAAGTATATACTGTACTTATAGCAAAAATAAACTATTTTAAAAATGTTTGTCCATCAGTTTTTTCCGGCTAATCTACGAAATGGCTAGACCGATTTTGACGGGACTTTCACTGTCACGTAGCTTATGTTATAAGAACTAACTTGTTACTATTATTTTAGAAAAACTTATTAGGGTCCAGCGCAAAAATAATTAAACCCATGAAATTCAAACGTAAAAAATTTCAAGGTGACGAAGTCGCGGGAAACAGCTAATTGAGAAATAAATGTATTTTTATTTATTTATCCTATGTTTAAGACTAATCGTCTATATATCTATTGATACATTACACGAAAAACATAATAAGGTACTTGCCTATACCTCATTTCGAGGAACTTTTCAAAATAGATCACTGCAGTCGGTATCTCCGGTTTTACGACAATTTATTTACACATATGTTTTATTTATAACTTTATTTATATTTATTATATTTGTTTGGTTTTTCTTTACTTTTGTTTAATAATAAAAAATGTTGAATAAAGTCAATAATGTGATTGAAACCTATCATCCAAGTCTACTATAAAATTCTATTGCTCAAATGTGAAACAATGTTCTCGACTCAAACAATTGCTTGTAGCGTATGAGTAGTATTGGGATCGATCACAGAAATTTCAATCCAGTTTTAAATAGTCGTGTAGCTGTAAATCGTTGTATTGAAGTTAATGCACTTATGATCTTTTAAAAGTAAGATAGGAAAATAGTCGGCTTCCGTGTGTAATCAGGTCACGTTCCTTTTTTGAAACGTGCGCGGTTGTGTTTGTGTCGCGCCTTTGGCGCTAATAGGGTTTCCAGTTGCGTGATTTTTAATCTTAGAATTCGGGATTCCCTTTTAATATGTGAATATAAAGGGAGTTCTGGAAGATAATGAATATCCTTTTGCGATTAATGTTTTAGACTTATTCTTAGTGTGATGGTCCTCTTCTATCACATACTAAAACCTTAAGGTGAAATGAGTTAATCTGCAAAAGAAATTTTAATTATAGTGGGATTAATTTTTGGAATTAGATGTATTTCTTATTATTTGAATATATAATAGTTATGATAACAATTCCACAATGTACTTGTACAGCCCGTTGTTTGCTTGGCGGTATTTACAGCTAGACCATAGAGAATTGTTCGTATATAGCCCATAAGCACTCTCCTGACTGCTCTTTTATTTATTTAACTCTCTTCTATGACTCTGTTTCTTAATCCATCACCAAATATATAGGCAATTGTATAATGAGCAAAATTGTATAACTTGAGGGTTATATAGAGCCAGCGAGCCAGCCGCCAGCGATTGTTCCGAACCAATACGACGTAGTGACCTTTAAGAAAAGAGCCTACTGCTTTCTAAAAGGCCGGCAACACACCTGCATTTCCCCTGTAGCCAATGTTTACGAGCGACGGTGATCACTTAACGTCAAGTGAGTCTCATTATCGTTTGCCTCCTTTTCCATAAAATACACACACACACACACACACACACACACACACACGCGCGCGCACGCACGCACGCACTCACGCACGCACGCACGCACGCACGCACACACACACGCACGCACGCACACACACACACACACACACACACACACACACACACACACACACACACACACACACTAACACACACAAACGCGCGCGCGCGCCACGCACACGCACACGCACACACACACACACACACACACACACACACACACACACACACACACACACGCACGCACACACAAATCGCGTACGCGCGCGCGAATGTGATGTGTGTGCACTGTAATGGTTCCATAGGCTGTAGTTCAGTGCGCGTATTGCTCAACGAGGAAGCATAGCACTGATTTGCACATACAATCCGAATCCTGGGTCGGTCCAAAATCAATTACCGGGATTTTTCGTCAAGAAATTCTTAGCCCGGAGTCAGGAAGTTGGCGGTGTCTTTCGTTGCGTTTTTTCTCACCCCAATGTTACGGAGAGCACGTAAAGTTCCTGCGTCGGATATATCTCCGGTCGTGTCTCATCGCAGTCCCACTGAACTGTGAGCGTGAAAGAATAGAGAGTGTACCTGTGTTTACACACACACTCGTACGCTATAATCTTGTCCTGCCCTGCACAGATGGTTAGTCTCCGTTGACACTGCTCGTCGTGACCGAAATTCTGCCTGAAGTACATTAATATGGCTACACCACAAAGGGCTGCGGAAGATACAGAATACCAGTGCAAAATATTAAAATTAAATGGAATTATAACTTGAATATCTAGACCCATCTTAGTTCTAAGAGTTGATGACTAAAATTAGTCTTAACCAACGATTGATGTAGATAACACTGCTTCCACTTACCCGCAGGCGGATTGTGTGTTTTTTTTTCATCCTTACTTTAACTAGTAATTTGGCCTTAAAACTGTTTTGTCTTGTAATTTTTACCTCACTAATTCACCTGCAATGTATGATATTTAGAATCGGTATCTGGCAACCCTGAGACGCGGGAAAATCTTACGACTGCGGACGAATATTATCTGTGAAGCGGGCGTCTAGCGTCTATTTATGGACGAGTTATTATGGAACTATAGTTGTGAAAGGCACTATTTATAGAAAGAACTTTCACGTGTTAATAATACGTTATAAATCAAACATTACACTACACTATAAAGGGTATCAAATGTATGTACTATTTATATAATTATTATTTTATGAGTTAGGGTTGCTTGAAGTGGATTTTTACCGCGTTTCAATGAACTCACTTATATTTGTCAGATCGGAACGAATTTCGAAACAGATATTTAACAAATTTACCGAAAAGTAAGCGACTTCAAAATTTAAAAATAGCTAGGAACTGAAAAAGTGATAGTGATAAAATTGATCATAATTATTGACACATAATATTTCAAACAGTAGATTTTTAAAAATAGAATAAGCGTGTAGCTCAGGTATTAAGTGCTGATTAACCTGGTGCTTGGCAGGTTGAAGTGAAACTTCTCGACATCACCTGCGTGTCCGTGTAATAAAAAATGGTCTCATGTGAAGTGCAGGCGTGTGGAAGCGATGTAAGGAATTCACTAACCCACGTTAAGGTTGTCGTAAGAGGCGACGGAAGAAAAGGAAACGGGAGATGTGAGATATGAGCACCTTTGACTAAGAAGCCTATCGCCAAGTCGTGGATATGCGCTATTTAACTGAAAACAATAAATTACTAAGAAGTTATAGATCAATAAGAGAATCTACTATACCATATCATCTTGTGGGTAGGTAGATACTATACGAGTAGTATAGTTATAGTACGGATGGGTCGGCTCGGGAGGGACCACGCTCTCACAGAATACCAGCGTAAAATAGAAGCTCAACGCTGCTATGTATGGTGAATTTACTAGTATAATATCACAATAGATATAAAATATCGTAGTAAGTAGTATTTACCATGACTTTAGCTTGTCTCAAAAGGCGCATTGTAACTAGACTTAATATTTTTTTTATTATATAGTTTTATGATGTTGATTATTTAGATTATTATGAGCCATATGAGGACGCTCAAAGTCGCTCAGCGAGCTATGGAGAGGGCTATACTTGGGGTTTCTCTGCGTGATAAACTTAGAAATGAGGATATCCGCCGTAGAACCAGAGTGACCGACATAGCCCAATTACTTAGCTGAAGTGGCAATGGGCCGGCCATGTAGCTCGAAGAACCGACAACCATTTTGGAAAAAAGCTTATCGAGTGGCAGTCTCGTACCGGTAGGCGAAGTGTAGGGCGACCCCGCACTAGATGGAGTGACGACCTGGTAAGACATGCAGGAAATCGATGGATGCAGATGGCTCAGGACCGTGCTTTGTGGCATAACTTGGCGGAGGCCTATGTTCAGCAGTGGACCTGTGAAGGGCTGTAATGATGATGATGATGATGATATAGTTTTTATACTGTTTGTATTTCAATGCTAAGTAAAGAAAAATTGTACTATTTAGAGTTAAATAATTTTCCAATTTCGTACGTAATAAAGCAATAACCGCTTTCAAACACAATGTCACAGCACCATAAACGAGGACTACATAATATCAAAAATTTATTACACTCTAACTGAACGTTCGATGTCTCCGATGACGCGATTTATGGTCAATCCGTATTTAAACACCTTTGGGTATTCCGATTATAAATTTTTCTTTTTTTTAAAGAAAAGGGTCAACGTTTGCTTAAGGCTCTAACCGACGTTTAATGGTGGTAATAAGACAGGATGACACAAATCATGATTAAAATTCAAATCTTTTATTTTAAAAGTTTATTTGAATAAATAGACGTTCCGACGAACTCTTTGCACGAATTAAGGTTTAAAATTTAAATAAGTAACACACAACGTTCATCATCATACACATACACATTACACATATTAATTATGTTATTAACATAAAATAAAAAAAATGCTCACTTGTTCACCGTGGAGGTATATGGCAGATTTTATGTTATATTAGTAACTTTATAATTTATTAATAGATTTAATCCTTTGAAATATCTTAGTACTACGAAACATGAAGGCTAGATGCCTGGAAATTTAAGCCGCAACAGCGCTGCAATCGCTGACAAAAATCGAAACCATATTGAAACACGTAATGCTCGCTGCAGCGAGCATTACGTGTTTCGATTATGTCGATTTCCGTCAAAAATATAAATTCTCCAAAATATCCTTGAAATTTCTAAACATCGGCTTTGAAAAGTGCTTATAGGGGAGGCTGTGGTGGAGCTACGTGCAGAAGTTTGCGGTTGCCTGGTTTTCTGCGGCTTCGCTGAAACTAAAACCAGTGCCGAAGTATCGTTTATCATGTGTCGCATTCTGCGTATCGTGCTGTCTTTGTCGTACAATATGATTTGTGCGAGTAGACGTCTCGTACCTATGGAGGGTAGATTGAAAACTTTGTCGGCGCGCCGTTAGGAAACATTGTGGATTTAGTTTGTATTTTTCTAGGAAAGTTTTATAAGTTAATAAAAGACGCTATTTAAAGAGCATTGAAGGCACTTGATTAAAGTGGAATTGAGTTAGATTTTCTAGCGTTTTTGTAAATAAACGTTATTATATTTTTAATATAAAATGCTGTATGTATGATTCACCACGGATATACGTATTTTAAATATGAAATAATTTATGAATAGAAAAATCTTGAAATAAGGCTCTAATTATATTTTCTTTTATCTCAAGTAAACCATTTATCCATCACAGCGCATAAAAGTCCACTGCTGTACAATAGTCCTCCCATATAGATTGCCTCATAGGGGAGATTTTACCATAGTTTTCAAGCTTGGCAAGTAGGTTGGCAACCACAGATTTTATCATTTTGAGTTTTTATTCGGAAGATGCTGCTGCCTTTCTCTCTATCTCAATTATTCGTGTTAATCAAAGATGAAATCGTATGAACTCTGACCAATAAAAACATAATATTGTTTGGTTATTATTTTGTGTGATTGACACGCGACGCGGATTGGTCGCGTGAGTGAACAAAACCAGTAATTGATTTTTTCCACAGTTGTTAACTACGTTTCCGACTTGCCGACAGTATTTTTAAATTTTCCGTCTGGTAACCATAGCGTGTTGGTTTTGGTAAAATCTTCTACAATATTACACACTCAAATCGAATAGTGGAATAGTCCAGTACGTTCTGATAATAAAGAAATCTAGAATATGTCTTTGCAACAATCATCATCATTACAACCCTTTACAAGTGCACAGCTGAACAACCTTCAAGGAATGCCACAAAGCACGGTCCTGAGCCACCTGCATCCATCGACTTCCTGCATGTCTTACCAGTTCGTCACTCCATCTAGTGGGGGGTTGTCTTACACTTCGCCTACCAGTACGAGGCTGCCGCTCGAGAACCTTTCTTCCTCATCGGTAGACGATTATTCGAGCTTTATCGCCGGTCGATTGCCACTTCAGCTTACTTATCAGTTGGGAAATGTCGGTTACTCTGGTTCTATTGCGGATACCCTCATTTGTAAGTCTTATCACGCGGAGAAACCCCTAGCATAGCCCTCTCAATAGCACGCTGATCGACCTTGAGTTTCCTCATACGGCCAGCAGTGAAGGACTACGTCTCAGCAATAATAAATGAATGCATATTCATTTATTATTGCGTGATTTTTAATTTTAATGACAACCAGTTCATAAATGGTGCGCAAAACAGCGCAATTATCGTTCTTGCTTAGTCCTCTTCGTCAGCCAACAAAAGTTCACACGCTGGAAATACGTCTGTTATAGGAAGGATTTATCTTATCGTTAGAATTTTGGCGGAAACTTGACTGTCGACGGATTGTTGCTTCAGTTTTATTCTTTAAATAATGGTTTGAAGTGGATTTTGATAGGTAAAAGTAATGCAATTTTTGTATTAAGTGCTCATGTGAACTAATATATATATATATATATATATATATATATATATATATATATATATATATATATATAAGGAAAACGACCAAATTCGATATTGATATAAACCTCAGTGAAGAAAAAATCTCTAAAAAACGAAGATCCAAAATGACATGGAGACATGGCTTAAAGGACAAGCATCCAAGCCAAAAATGTTAATAAGAAAAAAAATATAGTCGTCACGCTTGCCTTAGATGCTATGCAGGAGGATTGACGATAGTACAGGACGTCTCACATCTTTAACTTCTGCCCTTTTTCTTAAATCAAATGGTTATACCCCTATTTACTGTTGCAGCCTGTAAAAAGTCCACTGCTGAACATAGATCTCCCCTATAGATTGCTTCATAGCTGGATGACATAGTTGGCATGCTTGGCAAGAGTGTTGGCAAACGCAGTGTTTTTATGATTTTAAGTCGTTATCAGGAAAACGCTGCCGCTCATCTCCTGGTTGGAGCCTCCGTCGCCTCTTACGATAACCAAGTAACGCTATCTGAGTAATGGATATGCTTTCATCGCTATTATCGTTATTTATTTTTATAGAAGAGGAGCAAACGAGCAAGCGGCTTAACGGAAAAAATAAATTTCTGCAAAGTAATGGATCAGAAATTCCGTGTAGTACGCTATGTAAGAGAGCCACTATCGCGTATCATTGAAAGTGACGTAAGGGGCGATAGAAGGAAATTCAAACTGAAAAACGGCACAGCATCTCAGAAAATGAAATGAAAAAAAAGAGTATGGCTACGTTGATCCCGACGCAAGCAGACTTTATTTCTTTTAAAACGATACCACACTCAGATTTTCTCCTGTATCGTGGAGGCAGTACAAACATCTATACCCGGAACAATTATTTGTAGGCCATACAAATACTTGTTCCGTGCGGGATTCAAATAGCTAAGCCACTGCGCTTTGGAACCGTCAATGTTTTTAAAATTTTAAGTTAGTTAAGATGGTTTTCTCAGAATGATTCCTTTCAAAACGAATGTAAACAACTATTACACAAGAAGCATTGGGGTAAATTAGTAGGGCCGCCCCTGAGTTGCCTGGGTGCTATTAAAATATTAACAAGGATCAATATTAGTTGACATCCTATTCAAATATAATTTGTAGCGGGAAACTATCCTAATAAACTTTATTTACTTTGCAGGTACGTTTGGAGCACCTCTTCATGAATAAGGGTAACATTAACAAAACAAAACTGTTTATTGGTAACAAAACCATTTTTTATTGAAGAAGGGCAAACGAGCATTGCGGCTCATCTGATGGTAAGTGACTACCGCCACCCATGAACGACCGCAACACCAGGGGAATTGCAGATGCGTTGCCGGCCTTTTAGAAAGGAGTAAGCTCTTTTCTAGAAGATCTCTAAGTCGTATCGGTTTGGAAAAATCACCGGTGGTAAACAATTCCATAGAGAAGTTGTATGAGGAAGAAAACTCCTAGTAAAACACACAGTGATGGACCGCCAAGCATCCAGATGATGAGGATGGTGTCGTGTATTTTGAGGCGTTGTGCATTTGTGATTTTTGGCTGCTGGATTTAATCCGAAAAATTCTTCAAAGCACTTCCCGTTGTAGATTCGATTCGCATCACCAGTGAATCGAGCCGATTAGAAAGAACTCGGTCGTCGCCGCTTCGAACCGCTCTGTGCTGGGTGCGGTCAAGTGGAAGGAACTGGCACTAGGGTGTCCCGGCCCAGAGAAGAGAATCGTATTCCATGTGAGGCCGAACTCGCACTTTGTAAAGTTGCTAGCAATGTTCTGGCATGTAATACTGTCTCGCTCTGTTTAGCACGCCAAGCTTTTCAGAGGCTAATTTGTCCCTCCCATCTAAGTGACTAAGAAACTGCACACTATTCGATTTGTCGACGTCAAGGATTCCAATCCTAGCTGAGGCAGTAAGGGGAGTGCCTATTTAGGTACTACTTCATTTTCGACAGTAAAATTTTTACAAGATATTTTTATAAGATACATTAGCCTTGACTTCCTGTTCCTAACTGTGTATATTAGATATATTAAGCCGTATAGTAGCTGACTGTGTAAGAATATCCACTAGCCCATATCGGCCCAAGGGTGACGTAAGGAAATAGAAACAGCTGATGGGCAGTAGCATCTTCCTGATACCAACTCAAAATTAAAAATTCACTGCTGTTCCCATTCAGCGTACCAAGTGTAGCAACAATGGCGAACCGATTTTGATAATTTTTTTTTACTTCAAAGCTAGTGATTCTTATGTGTTCCCATATAAATTTGATCAAGATATGACTAGTAGTTTTAGAGTTATCCTTAATAATGCGTATTTAATTGACTTCGAATGTTATAATAAATAAATGATGTACTCATTTATTATTGAAGTCGGTGTTATAAAATTTTTAATTTTATCACTTGTTAATAAGTCACATTGTTGTTTATCTGTCGTTCCCGGTGGAGTTTATGAATTGGTTTTAAAGTAATTTCCCGATGAGCTGATTACTTGAAATTTTGAATACAGCTCAAATTCGCGTGACAATGCAAGAATATGATAAAATATTTGTTCAAAACTTGTTTAAAAAAGTTGAAAAAATCCTTTGTTATTATAATATATAAAAATTAATATAAGTTTGTTAGTATTTATGCGCTGCTATACCGTTCAGCGGATTGCGGTGAATTTGGCAACATATTGCTTACAATGCCGCGAAGGCAGATCGCTAGTTCGTTATAGATATATTGGTTAGAGGAAACTTTTACTTAATTTTACGTTATCATCAATAATAAATGATTATGCTATTCTATTTCTGTTTTATTTATTCGCAATTCAGGTCTCTTAAAAAGGTGATGGATCGGT
Organism: Parnassius smintheus behrii; assembly: GCA_036936625.1. NCBI lineage: Eukaryota > Metazoa > Arthropoda > Insecta > Lepidoptera > Papilionidae > Parnassius > Parnassius smintheus. The sequence goes on from JAUPFT010000015.1 coordinate 44,800,983, forward strand.
CCTCTTACTCGGATATATACGAAACCTAATATATTAGGTACGACAGTACCAATCCAATCCAATCCAATATTAATCACATTTATGTGATTAATATTGGAAATGTACAAGCCTTTTATGTATTCATTTATGCCATCAAAAACATAACTTAAAAGAATCCAAGTCTCGCAACTCAGTTCTTTTACCTTAAAAAGTTGTGAGATCCATGAAGTCTGTTAATTTATTCAGTTCCTACTTAAGGGTCCTTCTGTTTTAAGTTATTACGTAATTAGCTAACCTAACATTTTATAGTGACCATATCAATGTTAAAAATCTTTTTATGATCAGGAGGAAATTCAGGATTATAGTTTTATTCACTACGAAGTTATAGGGGGTCGAAAATGGCCTGAATTGCTTCGAGTAAAGTATGGTACGGCCGTGCCGCTTTTTGCTCGACTTGGCGGGGGCACTGCCGTGCCTCCAGATTTTATAGGATAAATGTGACGAACAAACACACAGTCCACCTGATGGTTACATCTACCGTCGATTACGAATCAAAATGCTGATGCGTTATCAACCAAGGACTAAGATGTAATGCCTCGTTACCAGTAAAAAGTGTCTCCGGTTTTCTACACTCATTACACGAAACACAGCAGCGTTACGCTGCTATTTAACGCTGGTATTAAATGGGGCGTGGTGCTGGCCCCATCGAGTCGACCCATTAGTGCTACAACTATAACATAGCTGCAGCGTGGCTTTACCACGTGATAAAGCCTTGCTGCTTCTATATTACTGCTGCAATAAGCTCGATTTGTGAGAGACAGAATACGTTTTGTATGGTGAGTGTAGAAATCCAAAGACCCGTTTCACTGGAAACGACGCATTCCATCTTAGTCCTCACAAGTGACAACGCTTTTGCATTTTCATTATTACTCATAATTGAAGATACATGAAGATGTCTCTAGCATTTACTCACTATCAGTTAGATTTTGTATTCGTTTTTCACCCTTATTCTATATCGCTATTGTTATTGTTATGTTTAATAATATCGTTATCGTATCATTGTTTATATGTGGAAGAGCCACACTGCAGTTATATTATGGTTGTGGTACGAATGGTTCGGCTTGACCGGGGTGAGACCACGCTCTTACAGAATACTAGCGTAAATTAGCAGCCCACTGCTGCCTACTAACAGTTTTACTTGAAATGAGGCATTCCATCTAAGTCCTCAGAAGTGGCAACGTAACTTCTGTATTTTTATTATTATTTCAGGATAAATGAATATGTCTATGAACCACAGCATTTACTTACCATCATTTGTACTATATGCCCGTTC